>JAKCPI010014166.1:0-202516 GCA_023213315.1 Euborellia annulipes | reverse complement strand
ATACTTATTTCCTAAATAAATAACTTTAAATTATTACTTTACTTTAATATTTAAGATATATACATACACATATATTAAAATGATACTGATGACCGTAGGCACTAGTTGAAACATAGTAATATAGTGAATTTAAATTATACACTAGGTTAGGTGTATCAAATTGTTTTATTAACTTTATACGTATTTCGACACTAGGTGTGTCATCTTCAGAAGTTATACACACCTAGTGTGTACGTATTTCGATACTAAATGTGTATAACTTGTATAACTTTAGAAGATGGACACACACTCGTGTCGAAAACCTATAAAGTTAATAAAACAATTTCAAACACCTAACCTAGTGTAAAATTCCCTTTATTATATATATATATATATATATATATATATATATGTTCTGGAAGGTTTCCGCGACCAGATGTATGCAAAGATAAGTTTTCTCGGGTTAAGTCGCGTGGGGTGCTGAGATTTACTCGACGTTTCGGCTCTCCTTTTGGAGCCATTTTCAAGAGAAGGAAGTTAGGAGGTAATGGTGGAGGGGGGTTGTTTACGGGGTCGCAGTCTTCCTGGTCCCCAGGTCAATTTGGTGGATGACTCAGAGGCGTGGATTGGTCTCTGAGAGCTGGAGGAAGGTTGGGTGTGTGTAATTGTATTCGGTTTAGATTGACTACGGGGCCTTAATCTGCCTACTCCCCAAGTCGGTGTATTGGTGGATGCCTTAAAGGTTTGGGTTTGTCTCTGAGAAATGGACAGTGGTTGGTTGTGTGTAATCGGGTTTGTGTTTGGTTTGGGTTGACTTTGGGGCCTCAATCTGCCTACTCCCCAATTCGGGGTGTTGCTCACGGCCTGGGGAGTAGGCAGGTTGAGACGCCGGGAACCAAGAGCAAACACCCCGACTTGGGGAGTAGGCAGATTGAGGCCCCAAAGACAACCCAAACCAAACACAAACCCGATTACACTCAACCAACCACTGTCCATTTCTCAGAGACAAACCCAAACCTTTAAGGCATCCACCAATACACCGACTTGGGGAGTAGGCAGATTGAGGCCCCGTAGTCAATCTAAACCGAACACATTTACACACACCCAACCTTCCTCCAGCTCTCAGAGACCAATCCACGCCTCTGAGTCATCCACCAAATTGACCTGGGGACCAGGAAGACTGCGACCCCGTAAACAGCCCCCCTCCACCATTACCTCCTAACTTCCTTCTCTCTTGAAAATGGCTCCAAAAGGAGAGCCGAAACGTCGAGTAAATCTCAGCACCCCACGCGACTTAACCCGAGAAAACTTATCTTTGCATATATATATATATATATATTATTCCATAGGCGTAGCCAGAAATTTTCGATGGGGGGGTTTGGGATTATTCCCCCCCCCCCCGACTAATAGGGCAGTATAAGGCGTCTAATGAAATATATGACTAGCCCCCCTGGACCCCCTCGAGGTGGCACGGGCCCGCCCTTTCTTAATTAAGTGCCGCAATTTTTTAATCATCTCGTATCAAGCAATAAAAAATGCAACTCTCTTAATTTTATGTCTTTGGGCCTAAAATACCGAAGTGTCACTCTGTTTCTCTTGATCAGAGTCCCATCTCAGATCTCTTTTAGAAAAAATTATTATAAATTTATTTATATAATAATTTTTATTATTTTTCATTTGCGAGATTTAATCAATTTTAAGCGGCTTTAATTTTTTATAAAGCATAACAAAAATCAATTCTTTTCAATTGAAAAATTCTGAATTTTCTCAAATTTTTTGCGTTTTATTTAATTTTTTTTTTTTTTTAAGCTAGAGAAAATTATTATATTTTACTTTCTCTTACCCTATATATGAAATATATCGAGAGAAAAAGTATTTTGTATTATAGAGCTTAAATATCTAGTCATGGCTTGGGTCCAATGTCCAATGGGGGGGTTTGAACCCCCAAATCCCCCCCCCGTGGCTACGCCTATGTATTATTCTCTCCTTATATTTTACTTTATTATTTAATACTATAAATTTATCTAATACTATTAATTAATCTTAAGGAAATGGATTTGCAGCCAAGGAGAATAAAAAAAACTATTTAGTTTCTTTCGGTCGACGTTTCGGACGCCAATCGCGTCCTTCCTCGGGACCCTTGGCTGCAAATCCATTTCCTTAAGATTAATAAAAACAGCCATTCTACACTTTTATTACTATTAATTAATTTATTAAATAAATAAAGTTTAATTAAAGGAGATATGGAAGCAGAGGCAGCCAAAAATAAAATTCTCTGAATGCTTAACCAATCAGCCAGAGACGTTTCGGTCTATTTATTATAAACCATCCTCAGTCCATTCTAAAACATATACATATAAATATAAAAAGTTGTTTTTTTTACTTAAAATGATTGTATTATAAATAATTTACAATTGGTATATTTATGCTCAAAGTTAGTCAGATAATAATTAATATACATTATTGTAAAATAGAAAACTATTATATATGTATAATAATGAAATTTAGGCATAAATGAATATGATGGTTACTTGTGCGAGTTTCAAATATATCTATGATTTTAAATTTATTATACTATTTTAGAAACATTTAATAGTTTTCACGAAAACATAAAATTCACACATGAGATGGAGGAAGATAATAAAATTAATTTTCTAGAACTAACAATTATAAAAAATGATAATAATTCCCCGTCTTTTGACGTATATAAAAAACCTACCACCACAGGTTAACCAACTACTATTCCAATGTGCCAATGACGTATAAAATAAATACATTAGATTATTTCTTAAGGCGCATATATACGTTGTGTGATAGAGACTATATAGATAAAAATATAAAATTATTTTATAAAATGGCTCGCGAAAATAAGATTCCGGTTTCGTTGATTAATAAATTGGTAGGTAAATATAAAAATAAAAACACAAATAATACAAGACAACGGAATCTAGATATCGAAATAATAAATCCACCCACATGCCCACTGCAACAGAGGGTTTAAAAAAACTATTCAAAATTTATAACATAATTTTAGCACCAAAAACTAATAACAATCTTCAATGCCTGTACCTTCAACAAAGACACCATTCCACCACTTAGTCGACAAAATGTTGTTTATGCAGTAAAATGCTTCAATTGTCCAGACCCCCCTGGTTCATACTACATTGGGCAGACATGTAGAAAAATAAAAATTCGATTGTCTGAACATGAACGAGATGTAAAGAATAAAAATAATAACACGGGCTTGTCTACACATTGGGTAGAACACACCCACAAATTTGATCTTGATAATGTTAGTTAGGATTCTAGCCGCGGAACCAATTACGACAAAAAGGCTTTTGATAGAAATGTGTTTCATTCGCTCCTATTGTGATTCTGCGGTCAATTTTCATAGAGATAGCGAAACGCTCTAGATCGTTTGACGCTCTAATTTCTCGAGTTTGAGTTGAGATTAAAAATCAAATAGATTTTTGTTCTCATGTACATTATAATTAATTTTAACAATATAAAAATAGATAAATTTCAACAATAACGGGAATGTAAAAAAAATGTGAGACAAATGACAAAGATAAAAATAACGAACTTTTATATAATTACTAGAAATTAATTTATAAATAAATGAATGAAAAAAGAAATAATATATTAAAAGAATTTTTGTGCCTATTTGACCTATTTAATCATATTTAAGATGCGGAATGTTAATTTAAAATCATAGATATATTTGAAACTCGCACAAGTAACCATCATATTCATTTATGCCCAAATTTCATTATATAGGCTACATATATAATAGTTTTCTATTTTACAATAATGTATATTAATTTGTGTTTATTAAAGCTTTTGTGGTTTGAAATATTATTATTAGGAGAATTTTTAATTATAGACCACATAACTGACATTATTATTAGGAGAATTTTTAATTATAGACCACATTTTTGTATTAAATATTTATTAAAAATATATAAATACTGTACAACGTACAACTCAAGTGAACTGACTGTCAACGTTCACTTGAGTCCGACCAAGTGCACAGTGCTTGACTAACGGCTGCAGAATAAGCAGTTGAAACGTTGTACAGAATTTATATATTTTTAATAAATATTTAATACAAAAATGTGGTCTATAATTAAAAATTCTCCTAATAATGTATATTAATTATTATCTGACTAACTCTGAGCATAAATATACCAATTGTAAATTATTTATAATACAATCATTTTAAGTAAAAAAACAACTTTTTATATTTATATGTATATGTTTTAGAATGGACTGAGGATGGTTTATGATAAATAGACCGAAACGTCTCCGGCTGATTGGTTAAGCATTCAGAGAATTTTATTTTTGGCTGCCTCTGCTTTCATATCTCCTTTAATCAACATACACAGCCACTACTTACATCTCAAATAAAGTTTAAGAAATATCGGAAGATGGACTACTCAGCATTCTAACAATTCTAACATAAGGTTATAGGATTAGGGGAAAAATAATATTTTTAATGAATTAAAGTTTTCTGGTGTGACAGGTCGCACAGATCACAACTTTCTCTTACCTTTGATAATTGAAAGCTATGTTCTTCGCTTGTCACATCAGTTTTTTTGTATCCAAAATATAAATTAAAAAAAAAAAACTTGTTGCTCAAATAAAGAAAATCTAGATGGGACATATATATGATGCAAAAGAAATTGTTCCTGAAAAATTTGGATCTATTACCCGATAATAGTTCCTTTTATTTTGTGTAACCAGTTACAGTTCCAAGGGGTTACAAAAAAGTAACCGACTCAAGGAACTTCGTTACTTGTAACTCGTTACCGCCCAGCCCTGTATATTTATTATTATATGAATTCTTTTTTTATTTATTATTAACCTTTCCATTTAATTTAATATCATTTTTTTTAGATATCAGTGAATTGAATTCTTTGTTTTGTACGCAAATTCCTAAACAATATCTTAATATGGAATGTTTGGATGTTCATTTTTCTAAATTTGGAAAACTTATTGGAATTAGCATCTATCCAAGCCAAAATGGATGTATCATCCAATACGAGAAACATGTAAGCTATTTAATTATATTTGAAACTACAAAATGGATTGGACCAAAGATGGAGCTACACGATGCCACGAACACCTTTCAATATTGGACGTATGATAATTTGTCTGTTCGACAACAAAGTTGGACTTTGAACGTTGACCTTGCAACAATCACGTTGTAACATTTGTCATTGGGTATCTCGTCGTTCAAAGTTCGGCTGTTTGACGCGACAAACTATCAATCTTACTTTAAACATCTGTCGCATCTGAAAACAACGTTTGAAGCATCGTGGGGCACCCGCTTAAACAACTTTAATACATATGTCCATGGGCGTACCCAGCGAGGGGCAGGGGGCAGCTGCCCCCCCCCTAGAAGCAACAAAAAAAAAATTAAATGTTTATAAAGTGATGAAACGAAACAAAATTGGTGGTTGGCGACGGGGAATGATTCTTTTTGTTAGGACTCGAGGGTTTTTAGGCCTTTAATTCGAAGGCTTTACCCCTCTATATAAAAAATAGCTATGTCACAATCTGGACGACCATGATCTGCCCCCCCCCCCTGGACGACCATGATCTGACCATGCCCCCCCTAGATTTAATCCTGGGTACGCCCATGCACATGCATATGTCCATTTTAAATAATACTGATTAACAAATAATTATTTTAATATCATCTATCTATATCTTAAATCTATCTTAAAACTAGATAATATTTTCATTTAAAAAATTTTTTTTTCAGGAATCGGCGGCTTTAGCAAAAAAAGAAGGAAATCTTTTAAACAATAATAAATTACTTATACTATGGAATCTTCCACAAGTATTAATGCTTTCTGGACCGATCTCCAAAAAAGAAATTAAAACTAAAAAGAATGATACCTTCAAGAAAGAGCAAAAGTAACGGACGAAGACATTAATTCAGAAACCAAGTCAGTCTTCACTAATTCTATAATATTTTTTAGCAAATCTTTAGAAACTGTTTAAGATCCAAACACCAATTTTAATTATAATTTTTTTCCTTAAGGACCGACAACGAATCTAGTGATAAAAGTGACTCTTTAGTAAAAATTGAAAAGAAAAGCAAACGGAGTTATAAAGAAAAGGAGATGGAAATATTGCAACAACATTCTACAACTAATAAACAACGATATGAAATTTTGAATATGCGCGATAAATTGTTAAGATCTCGTATGTATTGTAAAACTATATTTATTTTAATCAAAAAATTATAAAGATAATCATCTTTATTAGATTATTTGAATTTGATTAAAATCGAGATACATTTTTTTCGGTCTTAGCTATTTCAAAATTTAAATAATTTATTTGTATTCTTTTCGGTCCTCACTAGGGTGAATCTTACTTAGCTTATACGATCTATCGTAACTGTAAATTATATATTTTTTGGAACAGGTTTTCCGGACACCTGCTCAAATTATGTTAGGTAATAAGTAAGAACCGGACAAAAAAGCACAAAAATATGGAGAAAAAAAGTGCTTAAAAAAAGGCATAAAAATCTTGAACAAAAAGTGTTTAATAAGCATAAAATTTGACAAAAAGCATCACATAAGCAACTTAAGCAAAAAAGCTCTGGGCATACCTTTCTACGAAATTATGCTATTATTACATTATTTATAATTGGACCCTGTTATGCAATGGTGTGTCAAAGACCAAAAAATTAAAAATTGAGTTAAGCACGGAATATTGTATCAAATGCTTTAATTAAGAGTATTTTTTATGAAATATGTCCTAAAAAAATTTATATTTAATGTTACTTGCACAATTGACAACAAAAATTATATATAATCCAATGAAAACAAAAAACTTTATTGTTGATTTTCTCAAAACTCGATGTTTGGTCTTTGGCACACAATTGCATAACAGGGTCCAATTTGTTTATAATTCATTTGTCTGTCTGTCTCCTGAATATCTTCATAGCCTGTAGGATTTTAAAACGAAATGTTAAAAAGGACCAAGATAGGAAAGAAATGGCGAGGGCCCACCGCAGGCAAGGGCGGATCCAGAGGTGTTTCTCGGGGGGGGGGGGTAATCTGGTGTGACCCGTCGCACAGCACACTATTTTTCTTAATTTCGGTAATTTAAAGGCGCATTCTGTACTTGTTTTCCAGAATATAAATACAAATCAAATTTTTAAGTATTAATTTTTAAAATTTTATATTAAAAATAAATTTTTTTGCGAAAAAAGGTTTTTTTTTTTTCAAATCTCGAGGGGGGGGTATTTACCCCCTTTACCCCCCCCCCCCCTTGTATCCACCCTTGGCCGCAGACGTGCCAGAGTAACTTTACCAGGGTGCGAAATCCCCTCTAGCTAGATGCGGGGCCCGCCGAATTTCAGCTAGTATCCCAAAAAAATTGTTCGAAAAAATAATTTTCCTAGTTATAAGGGTCCCATGTACGAGCATGAAATCCTTATTTTGAAATATTGGAACACAATTTTATACCTTCCTATCTCCAATCAGAATGACAATATATTTTCATATTAATATTATTATTATTTTTAAGGAAAAAAGCTAACAAAAAATTTAGCTCTGGTGAAAAAAAATAAAGGAATTTGTCCGGATATGTGCCCAGAAAAAGAACGATATCGAAGAGAGATTGAACAGCAATTTAGTATATATGAACAAGGAGACCAACCTGGAAATGTAAGCAATAGAATATTTATTTATTATTACCCTAATATTCTACATTTCATTAATCTTTCAGATTAATCATTATACCGCAATCAAAGCTTATTCAAGAAGTTCTGCAGATCAAGCTGAACCTCTTCCTCATGAATTAAGACCAACTCCAGTATTAAGAATGACTATGGATTATATACTCGATTATATAATAGAAAAATGTGAAAATCCAGGTGAAAATCTCACAGAATGGTATCATTTTATTTGGGATCGAACACGAGCTATTAGAAAGGTGATTTTTAATAAATAAATAAATATATTTTTTTAAATAGGTCAAAATCACGATCATTTAATTACTTTATTCTCTTGAATTTTAAAACAATTAATGCAGAAAATTAAACGTGCCTGCATTTTTTTTTTTTTTTTTTTTTTTGAAATTCACAAAACAAGGAATAATTTACTTTCTTAGGATTAGAAATTAGTATCTTGTTGACAATGTTTTGAAAACATCAACGTTTTTTTTTTACAAAACAACGTTGAGAAAATCATCGATCTCCAGACGTCGATACGGTGTTATTTATGTCAAATTTTTTCAATTAAATAGTTTTTATTATAAACTTAGGAGAAATTAAATGAAAAAATATATTAATTTTAAACTGGTAACCGTTGGCTCTAGTTGAAACATTATGCTTTAATAGGAGAATTAAATTCACAAGGTTTTCTGTTTCAATAATATATTAATTTGATATTAACACTTTATACGTTCCCCCTCCTGAAGATGACACATATGGCGTCGAAATACGTATAAAGTGTTAATATCAAATTAATATATTATTGAAACAGAAAACCTTGTGAATTTAATTCTCCTATTAATGAAAAAATATATATTTTTTTTTTAGCTTTCGACGGTTCCCTCCCATCTGCGACCTTATTTAGGACAGTCTCTTGAAATTTAACTCTCCTGAAGAAGGTTTCGGTTTTCGATTGCTAAAAATATTTTTTATTTAACTTCTCCTAGCTGCTGAATCTCCCTTTCATGGCTCCCTAATTATTCCTTTTGTATACGCCAATTATGTATGTTTATAAAAAATAAGTGAAATAAAGTTTTTAGTCCGGGGAAGGCGAGGGAATCTCACAAGTGAACCAGAGCCAGATATATTGGCTATACAAGGGGTGGCCGTCCGTCATAATTGAGCTGATCAGGCTTGTAAATTAAAATTAAATATACAAATTAAACACTAGGGTATTTGTTTCAAAGGTTTTATTAATTATAAAATTAACACTTTCGACAATTACTTGTCATCATCAGAAGTGATTACATTACAAGTAATTGTCGAAATTCGATTCAACTGTTAATTTTATAATTAAAAAAAACCTTTGAAACAAATAACCTAGTGCTTTAATTTTTATATTTAATTTTAATTTTTTAAGTTATTCTACTCCTATTCTAAATCGAATAAATTACTTTTTTTTTGGCTTTTATATTTAACATGCCCATGACCCGTGGCTCAGAGAGAAGACACTAGCTTCTCGCGCCGGAGTCCCAGGTTCGCTTCCCGTTCCAAGTGAGAAAAATTTATTTCATTTGATTTGACTACAAATCATTTGAAATAAATAGGGATGGGGTCTAAATGGCCTTAGATGCCGCAAAAGACCATAAAAAAAAATAATATGATCCTTATTGTTGTTTATTTCATCTATTATGTACAGTAAGTGCTCAAGTTTTAAATAGGAAAATAAAAAATTTTTTTTGAAATTTTCGTGGTCTAAACTTTGTTAATTTTTCGTTAAAGAATTACATTATCTTTTATAAAAACAATAAATTTCATGTAAAAAACTCATGGCAGCTACTTTGACTCTTATGGTACCAAAAATATTTATATTTTTACACTTGTTATTTATTTTGTTATTCAGTTTCCATAATTATTTTTTCTTTTTCTTATTTTTTAATTGTTTAATTTTTGTACAGTTTATATACTGGTAGATATATTTTGAAATATTTTATTTAAGAATAATATTCAATTTTAAAAAAATCAGAGCCCCTTTGGGGGCAAATGCTCCTCCCCTGCCCCCCCCCCCCCACCAATGACACCACTGCATTGCCCTGATTCATTCAATTTTTTATTTTATTTTTTTTAGGATATTACTCAACAAGAACTATGCGATGAACAAGTAGTTACATTAATAGAGCAATGTGCACGCTTTCATATATTTTGTTCCGAAAGATTAATTGAAGAAGATTATTCTGTTTATGATGATAAAATTAATACAGAAAATTTAACTAAATGTTTGCAAACGTTAAAATACATTTATAGCGATTTATTTAAAAAAGGAAAAAATTCTAGAAATGAGGCCGAATTTAGAGCATATATGATCTATTTAAATATGAATAACGGAAATTGCTTAAGGTAAATTTATTATTATTTAAGGTGACCAATTATTTTATGTAAGAAAAAAGTACAGAAAAAAAAAATTAAATATTCGATCAAAGTTATTACCTACCCTTACTTTATTTATGCCCAGTTGCACCAACATATCTCAGTTCTTAAGCTCGTCTTACACCTTACAATCGAACTTAAGGCGTTGCACCAACAGGCAATCGGGTGTCAAAGTCTATCTATCTATTTATGCTTACATCTCAAGTCGTCAAATTGGACGACTTAACGTGCCTTGAGCCTGAATTTATTTCCTAAAAAGCGAATTGTGACATTTTATCTATTCAACTATTTTGACGTGACAACGTCTTACAAATCATGTGTCTATAGTGGCATGTTAGAGGGGCTTGCACGAAAAAGTTTATTGGCTTGAATAACTCCTCTGTCTTAAGAGGTATAATTATGAGAAATATACGGTTAGAAAGAATGAGTTTTCAGCTAAAGATTGCACCATTTATTTTTTTCCTATCATTTTATTTTACCGCGCTGCGGTAAATTCTAATTTGAAAGTTTAAACCCCTGTAGATTCCGAACGACTATTCAGATCAGACCAAATGAGATGTCATTTGGTGCAGAAAGAAAACCTATAATAGAATAAATAAAAAAATCCCGAGTAATTAACTCCAAAATTGGTTTTTTCTCGAAAAACCTCATTTTTTAGGCAAAAAAATATCGAAAAATAGCCCTACTTGTGCAACGCATAGCTACTTGACCATAAAAGCTACATTAAATCTAAATATAGTTTTAGAAAGAGTGGTCCAATGCCCAGAGGTTATTTTTTCATTTTTTTGATATGACGTCATTTTACCGCATGAGAGCACTCGGCGGGATTTCGTTTTTCGAAATTTTAAACCCCTGTAGATTCCGAACGGCTAATCAGATCAGACTAAATGAGATGTCATTTGGTGCAGAAAGATAACCTCTAATAGAATAAATAAAAAAATCCCGAGTAATTAACTCCAAAATTGGTTTTTTTCTCGAAAAACCTCATTTTTTAGGCAAAAAAATATCGAAAAATAGCCCTACTTGTGCAACGCATAGCTACTTGACCATAAAAGCTACATTAAATCTAAATATAGTTTTAGAAAGAGTGGTCCAATGCCCAGAGGTTATTTTTTCATTTTTTTGATATGACGTCATTTACCGCATGAGAGCACTCGGCGGGATTTCGTTTTTCGAAATTTTAAACCCCTGTAGATTCCGAACGGCTAATCAGATCAGACTAAATGAGATGTCATTTGGTGCAGAAAGATAACCTCTAATAGAATAAATAAAAAATCCCGAGTAATTAACTCCAAAATTGGTTTTTTTCTCGAAAAACCTCATTTTTTAGGCAAAAAAATATCGAAAAATAGCCCTACTTGTGCAACGCATAGCTACTTGACCATAAAAGCTACATTAAATCTAAATATAGTTTTAGAAAGAGTGGTCCAATGCCCAGAGGTTATTTTTTCATTTTTTTGATATGACGTCATTTTACCGCATGAGAGCACTCGGCGGGATTTCGTTTTTCGAAATTTTAAACCCCTGTAGATTCCGAACGGCTAATCAGATCAGACTAAATGAGATGTCATTTGGTGCAGAAAGATAACCTCTAATAGAATAAATAAAAAAATCCCGAGTAATTAACTCCAAAAATTGGTTTTTTTCTCGAAAAACCTCATTTTTTAGGCAAAAAAATATCGAAAAATAGCCCTACTTGTGCAACGCATAGCTACTTGACCATAAAAGCTACATTAAATCTAAATATAGTTTTAGAAAGAGTGGTCCAATGCCCAGAGGTTATTTTTTCATTTTTTTGATATGACGTCATTTTACCGCATGAGAGCACTCGGCGGGATTTCGTTTTTCGAAATTTTAAACCCCTGTAGATTCCGAACGGCTAATCAGATCAGAATAAATGAGATGTCATTTGGTGCAGAAAGATAACCTCTAAGAGAATAAATAAAAAATCCCGAGTAATTAACTCCAAAATTGGTTTTTTTCTCGAAAACCTCATTTTTAGGCAAAAAAATATCGAAAAATAGCCCTACTTGTGCAACGCCTAGCTACTTGACCATAAAAGCTACATTAAATCTAAATATAGTTTTAGAAAGAGTGGTTCAATACCCCCAGGGCTTTTTTTCTTTTTTTGATATGAGGTCATTTTTCCGCATGAGAGCGCTCGGCGGGATTTCGTTTTTCGAAATTTTAAACCCCCGTAGATTCCGAACGGCTAATCAGATCAGACTAAATGAGATGTCATTTAGTGCAGAAAGATAACCTCTAATAGAATAAATAAAAAAATCCAGAGTACTTAACTCCAAAATTAATTTTTTTTTCGAAAAACCTCATTTTTTAAGCATATGTCGCCCTTAATGGATAAAAGTTTGGCCACACCTGTCATATATTGTTTCAATGAAAATGTTTGAACATGTTTATTTATGAAAACAAACTACTAGTAAAAAAATATAAAAACAATACTTTCTCTCTTTATATTTAAATATAGGTAAGGAAAAAAAAATTTTTTTGAAATCAAGCAAAAGACGTTGTCACGTTAAAAGCCACCGGCTGTGTAGAAGACACAGCTAACACCTAATTTTTATATAGAATATATTTTATTAATAAAAAAAAAAATTATATAGTCATAGCGCCTGAAAAGAATTTTTTTTTAAATATATACATATATATAAAAAATAAAATTCAGCATATATCTTACACAAAAAATATATCCTACACAAAAAAACAAATTTTTATTTATTCTTTTTCACCTCCACCTGAACCAAAACATAATAAACTTCCACATCATTAATTAAATACAATCATTTGTACAATTCCACTTATCAAAATTTGTTGATATTTCTTTGTTGACATAATTTGATAAGACGATTAAGCTTATTATTTATTTATTTATTTTTTTTATTTTGGTTACCAAATATGTTTGGTTTTGTCATGCAGTCCCTCCTCGGAGCTAACTTTTAACAAAAATGCCAGGTTGACAGATGCTTTTTTTTCAAATCCAGCTTGAGTAAGATCATTTGAAAATTCATTTGGTACAACGCCTTAAGCAGAGGCTACAACTCTAGACGGCTTTGCCCAAGTTATAATATAAGATTTGTTGGTGCAACCGGGTAATAAACTCCCTAAAAGAGTACGATTGGTCAGCTTACATTATTATTACATTGGCAAGTTAACTCATTATCTCATAATTTTCTTCTCTATTTATCCATTCCTTTGTGCTAGTAACAGTTCGATGTCTTTCTTGACATCATCTTCAAATCTTGTTGTTGAACTCACTCAAGCATTTTCTACTGATTATTTACTAGTTAGATACCTGGAATTAATTGTATATATATATTTTTTTAATTTATTTATTTTTATTTTCAGCGAATTACAGAATATGAGTGAAAATATTCGTAAATCTCATGAAGTTACTTATGCCATAAAGATATTCTTAAGTTTAAATACAAATAATTTTGTAAAATTCTTCAGTCTAGTAAAATCTTCTCCTTATTTAGTAATTTGTATAGTTCGTCGGTATTTTCTTCAAATGCGTTATCAAGCGATGAATATAATTGTTAAATCATATACTTTAACAAAAAGGCCCATTCAGGTAATTAATAAACATTTTATTATGAGAAAAGTCTGTTATGAAGTCGGCTGAAATTAAATTACCTTAAGAATACGACTAGATCCAAAAGTATTGAAAATAATAAAATTTTTTTACTCCTAGGAGTTAGGCATCTCAACTGACAAACGCACTCAAATGAGATATCTGTGTCAATGTCATTATTGTCAAAATAAACCTTTTTTACAAAAGAAGAAATTTAATAAAAATGATTTTTTTAAATATCAAACAAAAATTTTATCTTCAACTTATATTCAAATATAAATTATTATTTGTTTTGGCTCACACAGGTCTTGAAGCGTTGGCTGTTTCTATTATTGCTAATTACCCTTAATCCCTATGATATTCCTTTCCAAATTCTTCTTATTAAAAATAAATATTTTTTTTTAGATACGAATAGAATATCTTAATTCGCTACTTGGATTTTCTGCAACTAATCAAGCATTGTTATTTTATAATCATTTAAATCTCAAAGTAACTGATGGTTTCATAACACTATCTAAAAACTATGAACCTCCAAATACAGCATTTCCACAGAAAAGAGCTTATGATTTTATCACAGAAACGCATTCAATTAAAGAGGTAATAATTTTTTTTAATAATCACTATTTTTATAAACTACATGTAAGAAAATAAAGTTGAATGATGAATATATTATAAATTCAGTATTAAAATTATTTAAATGATTTCCTCCATACATTAAGAGTCCTCAGATAGTTAACAATTGTTCCAAGCATATGTGCATATTTTGGCAGAATTTGGAAAAAGAAAGACGTCATTTATAACACGTTCAATGAATGGCATGCATGCCTGACTAATGCGTATGTCCAGACCGCAGGAGGCTGAATCAAAAAAGCTGAATCAACATAATATCTGTGAAACCATATCTTCGCCGTCATCAAAATAAAATATTTATCTTCTAAGCTCTAAATAAAACACAGAAAAATGTTTCTTTGCAGAATCTCTTATCTAAGCATGAATTTTTTATCTGAACTATAATCAAGAGTCAGCAATTGTCGACTATTTAAGGACCCTCTTGCTAAGATCTTCACTCAGTTTCTCTTTCGAAGTAAATTTAGTATGGGCCCGGACACTGCAAGTTTTATTTTAAAAGTTTGTTTGATTTACTGACTAAAATATAATTCCCACTATAATATCTTAACCAAATCCAAAACACGGATACGATCTCGTTTTCTCATGAGTATGCGGATTATAACTACTACTTCCATAAACATTGGTAGATTAATTAATAAAATATGTACAATAATGTTTTTATTCTTTTTTTAGATTATTGCTGGAGGACCTATGAATTCTTCGGCTTTTAAAATGCACACACCGCATTCGAGTTTCACCTCAGACGGAGTATTAGATAAATTAGCCTTGAGCGTAAAAGATCAGGGGATTAAGAAAAATAAGAATAAAATTAGTAAACATGTTAAAACTCCAAATAAGATCTCAGAGAAAAAGACTGTCACTGTTGTCGAACATAAAAAAATCAGTCCTGAATTATTTGTAGAGAATCAAGATACAAATTTCAACTTACCTTTACCGAAAACTAGATTACCTTCTTCATTAGAAACAAAAGTAGCTTCAAGAGACGCCTCATTTATCACTAATAAGGTTCCTCCATTATCACTGGATTCAATCAAGAAAAAAACTCAAGATACCGCAACGTCACCTGTGAAATTTCCTAGCCCCCAAAAACCCTTTCTGAGCCCTGAGGTTTTATCAAAAGACCATAAAACAGAAAACAAGATGACACAATTTGAAGAAATCGTATCTAATACAGTTAATTTTGAAATTCGTGATAAAACAAAAATAAAAACTCCACAAAAAAAAGAAGAGGGATTCGATTTAGAAAATAAAAAGAAAAATTTAATGTCTCAAAAACAGGAAACAAGCCAAGTAAGTCTTTTTGCCAGTTTAATCCTTTTTTTTATATAATAAAAAATTTTTGTTTTATAATATTGATATACAAAGTCCTCCAATACGGACTGCGAGGCCAAAACAGTTGTAAGGTCGCGCTTGCATAGTTACCAGTGGCGGATCCAGAGGTGTTTCTCGGGGGGGGGGGGGGGTAATCTGGAGTGACTGGTCGCACAGCACACATTTTTTTCTTAATTTCGGTCATTTAAAGGCGCATTCTGTACTTGTTTGCCTGAATATAAATATAAATCAAATTTTTAAGTATTAATTTTTAAAATTTTACATTAAAAATACATTTTTTTTTTGAGTGGGTTGTCCAATATATTTTCTCTTTATGGTATTTTGGTGGTGTTTTGGCCCGATTCTGTTCGGTCAAGTTTAAGGATTCAGTTATAAATTATTATAAGATTTTAAAAATCTTGAATGTGTAATTTATGAAATTTAAAATTATTTTTCAGGAGCGAATTTTAACTGAAGTGGCTTCCCCTAAAATTGACATTCAGAATAAAACAACGAAAAGAGATAAAAACAAAATAAAAAAAGAATCACATTCAGTTATATCAAAAAAACCTGCTTCAAAAATATTCCCAAATTACGAAACATTTACAAAATTGTCAGACACAAAGACATCTCCTATTAAAGATTCTAAAGCAAATGTAAATATAAAAAGAAGAGTAGAACAGCGAGAAGGCACACAACAAACTCTGAAAGAAAAACGTCGAAAAACATATATGGAAGAATTAAACTTATTTTCTTTAAAGGTATATATATTCTATATTTTATTTTGCAATCTTTTTTTTTAAGTTGATTCCCTCCTCCCTCTTCTATCATTTTTTAGGAATTAGAATATATTACGGATGCTGTAGTCAAAGATTTTCTTTATCATATAGTTAAAGATATTTTTAAAGTAGAAGAAGAACGACAAGCTGAATTTTCAAGGTATAAACACTTATTTTATTTTTATCATTCATCATTTATATATTTTTATTTATATATATTATAATATATAAATTAAAAGAAGAAAAAAATTGGAAGAAATAAAAAATAAAATACAGTCACATAAAATAAGAATATTTTTCAATAAATGGAAAAAATATACTATTTCTATGCGTGAGATACGAATGCAAGAATCATTTCCTGCATGGATTACTGCCAACGATCCTGAAAAAATTGTTAAAAATACTTGTCTACATTTTAGAAAAGATGATTTAATGCTGGAATCCAAAGGTATTAAAGAAATTAATTGATTTCAACTTTATTATGTAAAACTCGATTTATTAACTTTTATATCTAAATTTCAGATAACCATGCACAATATAAAATTTTTGATATGAAAAATCCTTGCGGGATTTTAAAACAAAGATTATTGAAATTTAGTTCCTATTTACCGGATAGGATTGAATGGAAAGTCCAACTTAATTTTCCAAATAGCAATCAAGACTGTATTAAAGTTTTAAAGTCATGGCTTCGACATATGTTTTCCTCAACAAACCATCAGGTAAATAAATTTTTCCTAAATTTAACAACAATACATTTGGTTGTTTGGAAAGTAATTTCGTTTTTTCCCAACAAAGGACTTCGATAAATTTATCTTGCTTGAACAGCATTTTTACCTTTTTTATAGTAAACAAGTAAAATATTCCGAAAATGCTGCTTTTTTACTTGCCTTATTTAAAAAACTACTGGGTAGAATCAATCGAACTTCGTATCATGTGCATGATCTAGTGATTGTAGAGATTTGATAGTAATTAGTGTCCTTTCGATTCGGGTTGCATTGGCCCGTGAACGTTCTCTTCGGTTCATCCCTTAAGGTGCGCGTCTCGGGGTGCTAATTTTGGTCGATTCCAGCGGCCACAATTTTGAAGCTATCGACCTCAATTTTTTTTTAAATTAAAGCTATTTAAAATATCTACATCTTATAGAAACCTAAATAAATAAAATAAATTTTTTTTTTTAGATTAATCGCATTAAATAAAAGATATTTTAAAAAAATTCGCTCTATAACTTATAGATAATTAAATTAGTAATCATTGTGTTAAAAAATAATTAATTTTTTACCCTTAATTAATTAGCTGGAACCTTTCAAATGAAATGGAATAAATCCCTTGTATCCCTATGGGAAAAACTAACGCCATCTCTTGCCGCCTAGAGTACCTCGGTAGTGAATCGTCTTCTAACGACTTTTCGAGACGGGCACCTTAAAAAATAAAAAAATTGCAGTCGAATGCTCCGAATGGATGAGAACTGACTAAACACTATTTTAGCAATGATAGTGGGGGTACCGATCCTTTTCTCAAGCCCCTAATAGTTTTTTTTTTAACTTTAGTAATACACATTTTTTTTAAATTTAAATATATTATAATTTTTTTTTTTTTTTCAGAACTCAATATTTAAATCAGAAACTCTTCAAATAGGAACTTTAGATTTAACTATAACAATAAAAGAATATGAAGAAGATAATAAAGAAGAAAATCAAAATAACAAAAATAAAATTCCTATTCGTAATTATATATTTTTTTATAACACAAATCTTGAATCTATATATCAAGCGGCTCAAAGATTTAAAAGAATTATATATACAGAAGTTTCAACTGATAGAATAATATTTACGTTTATTATTAATGGACGTAATTTTTGTTACGAAGAATTTATCATAACATTTGATCTTAATACATTAGAAGATAATACTAATTTTCTTTATAAAATTTATTATGATCTACATTTGGATTATTCACAACTTCATGAAAAGGTAAAACATCTAATTTTTCTCTGAATTATTAAATAGTGTACCCTGAGCCCTAAACTTCACCGGCTCGGGGAAAGCTATTTTTAATTTACAGACAAATTACAAAATGAATATTTATATTTCAGATTAATTCGTCTTTGAATTATTTAGCAGATAATTGGTTTCTTGATTTTCCCTATCATTATGTTAGTTTATCAGAATTTCTGGAGCTGATTTTTTCTTCTGGACTATCAGAAATTTTTCTTATTGAACCATTTAACGAAATTGTTTCCAAGGTAATTAATGATTTATTTAAATAATAAAAATATAATAATAATACCAATGTATATATTTCAGGATTTAAATTATTTAATAAAAATTTATAATTTTTTCTTAAGCTCATTAATATCCAATATTAAATCACATAATTTTATATTTATAACAATGGATATAGAAGAATATAAGAAACATTATCTTTTCAAAACAAATCCTGAAGCCTTAATAGATAGTTCTCAAATATCATTATTAGAAAACGTAAGTATACTCTTATTATATATATATTTTCTTTAATTTTATAATTTAATTTAAAAGTGAGTGTTTATGAAACACTGCTTTATTAAAAATTCCATTTTATTATTTATATATTATAAATCACGTCAAATCAACATGTTTTAAGGAGCTTCAGGATTGCACATTGAATCTTTAGTCCTTAGTCCGAAACTACTGAGGCATTTTAAACCAAACACAAACCCGATTACACACAACCAACCACTGTCCATTTCTCAGAGACAAACCCAAACCTCTGAGGCATCCACCAATACACCGACTTGGGGAGTAGGCAGATTGAGGCCCCGTGGTCAATCTAGACCGCACACAGTTACACACACCCAACCTTCCTCCAGCTCTCAGAGACCAATCCACGCCTCTGAGTCATCCACCAAATTGACCTGGGGACCAGGAAGACTGCGACCCCGTAAACAACCCCCCTCCACCATTACCTCCTAACTTCCTTCTCTCTTGAAAATGGCTCCAAAAGGAGAACCGAAACGTCGAGTAAATCTCAGCACCCCACGCGACTTAACCCGAGAAAACTTATCTTTGCATATATATATATATATATATATATGTAGAAGAAAGTAATAAATTTTCTCTTGTTCTCATTTTAATAAACACTATTATTAATTAAATTGTTAATTTTTTTTTTTTTAGGTATCCATAGAATGTGATTTAAAACCCTTTTGCAAATGGCCACCTGAAAACTTTGCTGAATTTACCAAATTAATTAAAAATTATTCTTCACATGATTCTTCGATTTGCCACGATATCTTAAGGTAATTTTACTTTTTTTTTTTTTAATCCTCGTATAATACTTTTTATTCAAATGGGTAAATTTTATATAGCTAAGGCACAACTTTTAGTGCAAATACTTATAAAAAATGGAGTGGAGTGAGCCGAGGGAAGAATAAACAACAAATTTTTCTGTCGATGTTTCGAGGGTCAGTCACGCTCTTCCTCAGGACAGTCTAATCTCAATTCTTACGGATTGTAGTAAATTTGAGTATCATTTGACATTAATAAACTTCAACTAACATTAACAATGTAAAGAGTGTTCATTTTTTTCAATGATTTTAACAATGTACACAATTTATCAATTGAAATAAATAGAAACGAGGTCTAAATGCCTTCGATGCCAAAAATGACCTTATCGAAATTAAAAAAAAAAAATAACACTACATTGTTAGTGTTAGTTGAAGTTGTTTGTTGATGTCAAATGTTACTAAAGGTACTGATAAAGGCTTGTGCACAATACACATGTGGCTACTCTATTTCCAATAAGACAACTGAAGATAGCGCAATTAAATTAGCCGACACGTTTTGTTTAAGTTCCTGGTTGCTGTCCTCCACATCACATCTCATTGATATTTCACATCCCATCAATTATAAAATAAATTTTTTTTGTTTAGAATACTTTTTAATCAATTTATTTATTTTTTTTTCTAGGTATATTTATCATCGACTTGACGATGATAATAATTTAGAGACTCTTCATTGGGATCAATTATCAATTCCTCTCAAAGACATATTATTTGTAAATAATTTACTTATTATCATTTAGAAATCCTCAGAATCAAAATTATTTATTATTATTTTCCTTAGGTTTTTATTGAAAATAAAATAAAATATCTTACGAAAATACTTCCATCTTCTACGATAGTATATAAAAAAGAAAACGTTGAGGCATTTTTACGAAATTTTATTCGTGAACAATTATCCTTATTTTGTGAGTATATCTTTAATTTGATTAATATAATAGATATAAATAAAAAATAATAAAATAAATTTTTTAAATAATCTCTTTTTATTTTTTAGATAATGATTCTATATATAAAACATTTAACAAGTCTGAAAATATTATTTTAGATGAAAAAGAAGAAGAATTAGAACTAGAAAGTGAATTTTCCCTTGCAGAAATAAAAAGCCTCTATGATAGTATTTATAATTGGGAATAATATCTACACTGAAAAATATGTAATTTATTGATCATCAATTGTGAATTAATATTCAATTTTAATAACCATTCTTGTTAATAAGTTGAAATATTCTTTCCTTCATAGAATTAATTAATCCTTCCATGTCATTTTTGCTGATTTCCAACCAGGGTTACCACGCGTCCTACAATCACAATGAATGTCCTACGTCCTACAATGAAGCCTAATGTGTCCTACTTTGAAAATAAAATATTAAGTTGGTTTTTATAAGTCTGTATAATCGATTTCTAAACGCCCGGATGAAAGAAATAAGTGTTCAGTAGAGTTAATCAAAGCGGAATTGCTTGTAAGCGTTAATTGTAAAGAAAATTGCGTACAATTTTATGAGAAAGTTCGAAACAACATTAAATTATTAAAATGAGCGAAGGGTGATGAAAAATATAAGTTCAGACATTGAATGTAGTCATTAAACAAATAACTTAAAATAAATAAATAAATTAGCATTATCATCACCTAAAAAATTTATATATATATGTCTATTCATGGGCGTACCCATGATCAAATCTAGGGGGGGGGCATGGTCAGATCATGGTCGTCCAGGGGGGGGGCAGATCATGGTCATCCAGATTGTGACATAGAAAAAAAAAAAAAATTCCCCGTCGCCATCCATCAATTTTGTTTCGTTTCATCACTTTATAAACATTTAATTTTTTTTTTTGCTTCTAGGGGGGGGGGGGGGGGGGCAGCTGCCCCCCTGCCCCTCGCTGGGTACGCCCATGTGTCCATTTCCTATTGTCCTACATTGAGCATTTTAATATGTGGCAACCCTGTTTCCAACCATTCTGTATTATACTTCTTTTAAAAAACTTTTAACTGAAATGAGATATCAATATGCTTTCTACGCTAAAAGCCCCCTCAAATGCCCCCCCTCTCACTGGGATCGAACAACCTTCATCTAGATCTCAGAGAAAATCCCAAAACTCTGAGAGATCCACCAACATTGCGACTTTGGAGTAGGCAGAGTAGTCAACCTAAACCGAAAACATACACCATACGCCAACCTTCTTCTAGTTCTCAGAGACAAATCCTCGTCTCTGAGGCATCCACCAAAATGACCTGGGAACAAGCAAGACTGCGACCCCGTCAGGGGCCTCCTAAACTCCCTTCTCTCTTGAAAATGGTTCCAAAAGGAGAGCCGAAACGTCGAGTCAATCTCAACATCCCATGCGACTTAACCCGAGAAAACCTATCTTCGCATTTTTAATTTGAGCATCATTTTGTGAAAGAAACTTATCTTCGCATATATATATGTATATATATTCAAATTAAACAGTTTTTAGTGTAAACCAGTAAATAATTAATTTGAAGATTAGTAAGTAGTTTTATTCTTGGTCGCTTCAAGATGGTGTTTGAAAAATAAATAAAACAAATTTTGTTAAAAATTATCTTTTTTATATCAGAGTATTCCGCACCATGAATTGCCGTCAGAGCCAATTTAACTACAAAGAATATACAATTTAATCTAACAATCTTGTAAATATTTAGACATTATATTAAATTCAATTACCTCTCCACTAAAAATCTTTTTTACTATAGAGAAATATATATATATATATATATTGTGCTGATTCCGGATAGGAAAAACAGTAAGGAATTCCTAATTGTTTTGCAGGAATTTGTACTGGACCCAGATTTTTCCCCTCACCAAGGACACAGTACAGGGAATTATTAGGGGATAGAATAACCTATGGTTTTTTGATTTCAATAATTAAAAGAAAATTTGATTTTTGAAAATTTAATGTTGTAAAAAAAAAAAATAGTTGTTGATTGGAATTTAATTGGATATTTATTATCAAAAATAAAAAAAGGCTCTGACTGATTACAAGTTGAATTAAAATCCTAATCAACTTTTAAGAAAAGTTGAGTTGTCTTGCTGAACATTCTAAGTTTTTGTGTTTTAATTATGTTATATATTAAGTTTATGTGTCACATTTCTAAATGAGAAATTGTAAAAATTAAAATTTTCATTATTGATTAAATTTCCTCAAAATTAAAAATAGAAATGTAATATCAAGAATTAAATTTTATGGAATATATTCAAGGGATGGTATAAAAAAATAAAATTAAAAACGAAATAAATTAATAATTAAAATAAATAATTTTTGAAAGTAAAAGAATATGAAATAATATTTATATAAATTTTATATCTTGTTTTATATAAGATTTCTTGTAAATAGTTTCAATTCTTTTTATAGACAACTAATGAAAGAGATATGAACAGGGAATAGCATCTCATATAACAAAATCCATATGAAAAATAAAATTTAAATAATAAATTATTTTAACTTTAAAATATAGGAAATAAGAATTTTTTAAAATTAATTTTGTTTTTAAAATAATTTTATTGCTTTGAAAAAAGAAAATATATTTTTGACAGACATGTGAATTTAATTTATTTTTTTTATATAATATAAAATTAAGTAAAAGAAAAACAAAAATTTATATAAAAAATTATTCTAGATTATTTTTTAAAGTTATAATAATTTATTTTTAAAATTTTTTTCTTGCTCAAATCCAGCATTCATCAATGATATGTGATCCTCCTCCTCCTCCTGTAGCTCATTAAATCAATCCCATTTAAAGAATCAATTTATTAAGAAATGTCAAACAGGGTGGGGTATTATTCTTCTAAATGCCGTTCCAATTTTTTTTAATTATGTGTTTGATAATTGAATAAAATCACTCCAAGATAAGTCTGCGCTGCGTGCCTAAGAAATTAGTAAGAAATCAACACAATTATGGTGGATTCGGTGTCGGTTCGTCCGGCACTTAACAAGGCACAACCGACGAGTATGAGCCCAAAGGAGCTGAGCGAGAACGATGACCTGGCTACCTCGCTTATCCTAGACCCACACCTGGGATTTGTTACACATAAGATGAATATAAGATATCGTCCGACGAAAACAAATCGGGATGAATTGCGTACAATTGTAGAAGATTTTATAAAGGATCAAGACTACGAGAAGGCGTACAAACGGCTCGTCTCTGGCGAATGGATGCCCCGCGGGCCAAATGGAAAGAGCAAGCACCAGAACCAACGACTTGTTGAACATATTTATCGTTATCTACGTGTTTTCGATCGAGATTCAGGATTTATTATTGAACCCTGTTATCGATATTCTTTAGAGGGTCAGAAAGGAGCAAAAATCAGTGCAACAAGGAAATGGTATAAGAATGAGAAAATCTCCTGTCTTGTTGGCTGTATTGCTGAGTTAACAGAAACGGAAGAGGCCTTGTTGCTTCATCCAGGCAAGAATGATTTCTCCGTTATGTACAGTTGCCGGAAGAATTGTGCTCAGCTCTGGCTGGGTCCTGCAGCCTTTATTAATCACGATTGTCGAGCAAGTTGCGAGTTTGTTGCCACTGGAAGAGATACAGCTTGCGTGAAAGTACTACGAGATATTGAAATTGGCGAAGAAATCACTTGTTTTTATGGTGAAGACTTCTTTGGAGACAGCAATTGTTATTGCGAGTGCGAAACTTGTGAAAGACGGGGTACAGGTGCTTTCGCGAAAGTGAAATCTTCAAAAGACGCCTCAGAACTATCATCAGGTTACCGTTTACGAGAAACTGATAACCGTTTGAATCGAACTAAAACACGACAGAAAAGTTCTAAAGACGATGCGTCTTCCGAAAAACTCTCCGATGCAACTAGTCGCTCTTCCTCGGCGAGCAACGCTTCCGAAAAGTCCACGGCCATTGTTGCTCCACTTAGCATGAAGGAGCTCAAACAGAAAGGCCTTACTAAGTACGATGCTGAACTTTTAATCGCCCAAGGCTGCAAATTCTCCGACATGGAAGAGACAACTCCAGGACCCCGAAAGGCCAGTGTCGCATCAGCGGAAGCCAACAACCCACCAATCCAATCGGCTAGTGATAAACGCAACCTTAGGACACGACGTCCCAAGCGCAAACGTTCCAAAGCAATAACCCAATCCGATGAAGACGATAATATCTCTCTTTTAAGTTTAATTAATCGAACTAATGGACGAATGGATGAAGTTTGTTCAGAAACTTCTTCCTCTCGAGAGGATGGAGGAATTACATTGAGGAATAGTAAACGGCTGGCTGATGCAGAAAAAATTAATGGCCAGTTATTGGAGTTAAAAGACGATGAGATCGTTCGCCGGTCCAAAGAAAAACGGCGTCAGAAATTAGACAAGCCATTGAGAAGTAGGAGTAGTCGTCAAATGATGAGGAAACCTTTACGTAAAGAGCGGAGGGTAAGCCGAGAGCAACCGCCGTCCAAGGACATCTACGAGTTCGATGACAAGGAATCGGAAGACGAGGAGCCACGGTTGTTACGCCATCCACGAAAGGTGGCGCCTCCAGCACCCCCGTCGCCGACACCACCAGCACCAGCGTCACCGCCACCTCTCCCGCCTCCGCCGCCACCTCCTCCAGGACGACTTAAGCTCACCCTGCGTATGAAACGTTCACCAGTGCTCGACGAGATCATCGAATCGGATCACCAAATTTGTCCCGATAAGAAAAAATCCTGATAATTTTTTTGATTATAAAAATTTCAATTTATTTACGACGATGAAATGATTAAATTTAAGATAAAGAGAGAGAAAAAAAACTGAATATGCTGGAAGATAACAAAGAAATTTCATATATATATATAATAACTGTTTTCCTGCCTTCGCAAGAAAAGAAATCATATTTTCATAATCTATTCTGTTTTATTCTCATTTGTTTATTATAAATCCATTTCAAACTTTTGTAATTCATAGTTTTACCTTAATTTTTTTTTTTTTTGTCTTTAGTTAACGTGTTTATATTTTTAAAAGATGATGTATTGTTAAAGTAAAAATGAATTAACTTTTTAATAAGAATATGTTTTTTTTTTCTAATATAAATTTGAATTTATTATTATATTTTTTAGGTTATTTCATTTTTACAATGATTAATCGTTTTTTTTTTGAATATAAGATTCATCCTTGAGTGCACATTTTTCCAGGCAACAGAATGACATAATTTATGTTATGCTGCTTCCTGGGATAAAGTAACATCATTTCTTTATTGCGTAGTAATAGTAAATAAAATTTGTTCACTATATAATATATTTATCGATACTACTAAAATATTAATTCCCAAAATTGATGTGATATTTTTTTCAATTTAATATGTAATAAGGGCAATAGGAACGTTATTACCATCTTCGTGCTACAGTCAAGTTTGTTTGGTCTCATATTATTTTTTCCCCTTGTTTATTTATTTTATAGATGATGATAGTAGGTCTACAATGAATAATAGGTAAAATTAAAAATATAATAAAATTAACCAACTCAAATTTTTGCATAACTTTATCTAGGGCCGTTCTACATGAGCGTTTTTGCCGCGTTTCTAACGCCGCGTTTTTGCCGAGTTTCTGACGCCGCGTTTTTACCGCGTTCCTGAAGCCGCGTTTTCCACGCTTTAAAAACGCGAGTCAAACAGAACTAAGGAGTTTCAATGAGAGCTTCTAAACGGACGTTTTGAACGCGTTAGCTGGCGTTCGAGCATTTCTACCGCGTTGGAAACGCGTGTGGAGCGTGGCGTTTTCAACGTGTCGGGGGCCCTCTTGTAGAGTGGCCCTTAATCACATTTGTTCACTTAGACTTTTTTCATATATTTCACAAATGAAATGCCCAAGCATATTATAAACTTAATTAAACCATTGCCAAAATTACATCATATATAAATATGTAGTATGTAATGTGTGCTTTTTAAGAGGATGACCATAATCTCTTTTAATACCTTTCAAAAAACTGAATATTCAAATACAATACCACAACAAATTTCAGTATATTAAGAAGACTATTTTGCTTTATAAATTTAATACCATCAACTCTTGAATAGCACGCATTGTGTATGCATATCTATTTTAATATATATATACTTCTTCAATATTGAATTGCACTCCAAAAGTATTGACATTGTTACAATATTTGCAATTAGGAATGAATTTTTTAACATTATATATATATAACAAAATCTCATTCAAGATAGATATTCCTTATCAAACTATGAAATGAAGCAATAAAAATTGTCATGAGACTTATAACAAAATCAAGATAAAAAAATCTCCATTTTTAATCCCGTTTTATTTATTAAAAAAAATGTTAAACCATTATAGAATTCCTTTGCTCATTATGCTGCCTTCTTCAAGTTATTTTTTTAAGTAAGTCACGAGCATTATAAAAAAAATATATATACGAAGGTAGCATAATTAATGACTCGGAATGCTATTTTATTTATAAAATTGTTTTTATTAAAAACAAACAAGTTATTTAAAGATAAAGAAAAAACAAATTTTGATTCCATTATGAATTTACATATATCGTTTCAAATTCATGGAAGCGGGTCGAATTGTTTTGTTACGGTAGTTGTAAATTTATAAATATTTTCCCCCCTATAGGTAACTATAACAAGACAAATTATTTTTTCAAAATAAAAATTTCCTCGGTTTGTGGTTTCCAGGCTTGAACCGTTTTATATTATATTCATAGGCGTGGCTACTAGTAGCTGATGATAAAAAAAAAAATAATCAAATTTCAAAATAAAGTAGAAAGAAGTTTTAGATTAAAAAAATTTAGTAATTGAGAGATTTGTCTTTCTCTTGCCTTATCATAAGTTTATTAAGTTTGCTACGCCTATGAGCCGAATTTCTCAAAATCACGCCTTTTCACAAATAAACATTTCTCCTTTATATTCTCATGTTTTGTGATGTATATATATATATATATATATACGATTATATATATGTATATTTAAATATAAAATCATCAGGTCCATTTTGCGCAGACAATTTTTTTTTGTTTCTTGGAAGCTACATACTATATGTGATAACCAGGTCTAATTTTCTGTTATATTTTTATACATACCACAAAAAAAAAAATAAAAAAAAAAGAAGATATATAAATATAGAAGGAAAACATTCTAGAATTTTGTAATAGCCTTTATTAAGTAGTAATATTTAATTTTTATTATTTATTAGGATTACAAAGTTTCTGTAATTCTGTAATAAGATAGAATTAAAGATTGTCTCCTCCTTAAAAAAAAAAAAAAAAAACTTTAAAATATAGGAAATAAGAATTTTTTAAAATTAATTTTGTTTTTAAAATAATTTTATTGCTTTGAAAAAAGAAAATATATTTTTGACAGACATGTGAATTTAATTTATTTTTTTTATATAATATAAAATTAAGTAAAAGAAAAACAAAAATTTATATAAAAAATTATTCTAGATTATTTTTTAAAGTTATAATAATTTATTTTTAAAATTTTTTTTTTTATTCTTATAAATTTTTTTTTATGAATAATCCATATAGCCAAATTGTATGCAAATTTCAACCACGAGCCACTCTGAGTCAATGCTAGGCATCTAGTGTGACCATTGTCCTGAGGATGGGTGACTTATAGTCCCCGAAACGTTGACATTGGTAATAAATAATTTTGGCCCGAATAAAGTCTATTTTCTTCACCTTCCTGTAAATGTAATATAATACTATAATAATAATAATAATGTAATTATAATGTAATAATATACCGTATATATTTTTTCCCATTTTAGGTTGTTTCCCCCTGGGCAAATGGGTAGGTCATTCGATTCTGATGCCAAAACGCATCCCGTCCCAGACGAAAAATTTATTTCGATTGAATCAATTGAAATAATTAGGGACAGAGTCTAAATGGCCTCAGATGCCTAAAAAGACCTTAAATATATTAAAAAAAAAAAAAAAAAAACTCTAAATAGCTTCAGTAGCCGAAAATGCAAAATTAAAAAAAAAACATATTATTTGAAAAGAAGCAAAAGAACAAAAACTTTATTTAACGATATTTAAATAAAGTTTTTGTTCTTTGCTGGCTGCCTTCATCTACCTGTTCCTGTTAAAAAGCATATTATATTTATTAAAAAAGTCTGTCATAAAAGTCGCTTTTTTCAAAAAAAGCGCCAAAAAAGCCTCAAAAGTCGTTTTTGAAAATCTCAAAAAACATTTCTTTTTGTGTGATCAGTGGAGATAAGAAATTCAAGAAAAGTCTCAAAATTGACAAAAGTCGAAAGACTTTTTTCCCACTCTCTACTAATAACAATTAATATAAGATAAATAATCTAAAAGTAAAATGAAATTATAATAAAATAAATAATCTACAATAGTTTTAGTAAATGTTCTGCAGGCTAATTCCATTTTGAATCAACTCAATAGCCTTGCGCTTAGGCATCCATTTAAGGTGGTCAAAAATCAGTCGACCTCAGGGTGGGACTTAATAGTCTCCCTTACTATACATACATTTTTCCTATTGCACTTCGAAAATTTTATAACATCCAAATGAATCCATCCTTACATTCTGTGGACTCTGTAACAAAAAAGAAGTATCAAAAAAAAGTAAACGAAAATCTTAACTTCCTTCCCGCAACAAACACCGATTCACTTAATACCTACTGTCAAACTCTTCCAATCTTCCTTTGTTCCCATGACCTTCCGTGAATGGAACAAGCTATCAGCGTCTATCTTCCCCAAAACCTACAATCTTCATACTTTCAAGTCTAATCTCAACAGGTATCTTCTCAGTTCCCGCAGCTGAGTTTCCCTTTTTGTAGCATAAAAAAAATAATAATACATAAATACATATATAGCAGGGACGTTATTTCAGTGAGGCAAAAAATTTTTTTACTCCTGTGCTCCTTTATATATCTTTATATAATTGTTTGCATATAATATTTAATATTGTATTTTAATGAGAGTTCACTTTTATTTCATAAAAATTAAAAAAAAAAAGTTATTTTCCTCTTTACTACTTTTTAAATAAGAATTTTTTTAATTTTCTCCTCTTTACTCCAGAAATTATTTTGACAGAAATTAAAAACAAAATTTCTAAACAGAACAATTTTGTACATTCTTTCATTATAATTTATTTTTATTTTTCTTCTAATGAAGTATACCTTCAAACGGTTTTTTTTTTTTAATATGTGTTGTTATCGAAACTGAGCTTGGATAAAAAATTTCAGATTTCTCGCTCATAAGCAAGTGTTCATAAGATATTGTTGAGACAACGAAATAAAAAATTAAACAAACTTTAAATTTAATTAAATTTAACGGAGATTGTCTAATCTTTTATTGTTGATTGATATATTTTATCTAATTTGTTAAGAACCGTAGACCTCTTTCTAGTCCATATGTATTATAGGCTACATTTAATACAATTATATAAATGAAATTGGAAAAATAAATGTATATAGTCCTATAATAATGAATTTAAAAAAATTGAGGAAAACAAAATAGTCCTAAAAAGTAAAAAGGCATGAGTTTAAGCAAAGCGTCGACTCGTCGGCTAAAGATAGACTCCGGAGGTGGGTGCGATCTGGCCTTCAGCCTTTCAGTGGCTTTAGAGCCTTGTTGGTGTAGGGCTCATCTTACAGGAGGTCTCCAGGTTAGTCTTTTAGGGTGGGGCTTTTGCTTTTCTTAACAAAACAAAAACATTAATTATCAGAACACATGCAGATGATATAATTTTCTATTCAGATTTTAATATCACTATAATAAAGTTAATTATTTAGTTTTATAATTGAGTTTACTTTTGTAAATAAATCGTCTCATATTTTAATATCTTTTCTTATTTCTTAATAAATATTATTATTCTTTTTGTTTAATAACTTGTCTATAAATACCTCAACTAAAAATATTTAGCGCATGTGACAAGATATTTTTACCTGTCAATTTCAATTTTGAAATTTTTGTTCAAATGATTGTTTTTAGATGAATATGGAGAGTGCTGATGGAGCTCGAATAATTAGCAAACATAGCAATATTAGTGCAAATTGTAAATCTCTTTCAATTGCCAGTATAAGTTCTGAAGGAAGTGTCATTGAAAGTGGTCCAGCCGAACAAGAGGAGATCGTCGCACTAACACATAATGTCCGTCTGTTTAAGGAAGCTCTAGCCAAACTCAAGAGCACATTCCAGGCTAATTCTGGTATTCAACGAAACATATTATGAAATGGCTTTACGTGTATGTTTTTGTGCGTATGTTTGCACTTGAAATAAATCATCTATATATTAATAATAATCAGCTTTGTAAATAATGTAATTTTCTTGCATTGAATTCTTGAGTTTCAAGTTCCATAGTGGACAGGGTGACAAGTTTGGATGGGTATTAGAAACAGAAGTCAAAATTAAGAAAAATCGGAATTTATTTCAGTGGCCGTTTGCCAAAAGCAGATAAGTCCATTTTTTGCGATTTTTTGTTTGAGGTTTAAGATATACTTTTTTCTACCGTCTGCCAAAAGCTGATATGTCCATTCTAATGAGAAACATGAATATTCTGCGCTTGAAAAAACCTGATATGTCCAAGAAGCTACATCATGTGCTGCCCAAAGCAGATATGTGCAATAAAAATACATAAAACAAGATATGTGCAATAAAAATACATAAAACAAGTTAAGTGCATATTTAATAAAATGCCTAGTATCCCTATCTTACTTACGCCAAAACCAGATATGTCAATTATTTCAATGTTTTCAATTCTCTTTCTAATTTTGCTAAATCATAAATTTGTTTATTATAATAATTTAAAAGAGTAAAACGATGTTATTTTCAAAAAGAAACACCATAATTTTGAAATAGTGACGAACTGGACAACTTCAAACTGTTTTTGCTCTACTGAAAAATTGGAAAAATGGATTTATCTGCTTTTGGCAAACGGCCACTGATTTAGTCTTAACGGCCTCTCTGTCGACATGAATCTGTGTCCGTGCAGGGCTCTATTTTAATATATTTTGTAAAAAATATTTCAGAATGGAAAACAATAAGCTTTTGAAGCATGTGCGCAATAAAAAATTTTAATAGACCTTTTGTGCCCAAAGATGATCATGTTATGAAAATATACCCTGACATGACATGAGAATTTTTTTTCTAGTTTAGACTTACAAAAATATGTACATATCTTGCCCGAATCTCACTTTAAAGCATTATATGCCTTCCCTCTATCCAGTGATTTTGAGCTGGCGGACTTGCTTCTCTTCTCGGTAACCTGGCTTTGATAGATTGACTTCAAAATTGAGATTAAAGACAAAGAAAAAATTTAGATGTGGGAAATAGATTGCAGAAGAAATAAAAAAAACTTTTGGATGCCAAACACGAATGAAGGCTTATGGACAAAATTTATTTATTCATTTCCAGTTACTTATCCCAAGTTAATATATCCTAAAGTCATAGGATAAATGTAAAAAAATATTTAGGAACCTATCAGGATTTAAATGTTTTTATAAAAAAAATATTTAAAGAAGATAGATTATAGTGATTTTACCTGGTAACAATTTATAGTGATTTATTGGCGCTATTTAAGAGTATATCACTATCAGTATGATATATGACTTTTAAGTGTTTTTTTTCTTTCTTCGTTGTACCGGTATTTATTAATCAGAGAATCTGAAAAAATAACGAATATATGGAAGAAACACAAAGATTTCAATAACCTTTAAAAAAGTTTTAAGAAAAGATTACTTTTGTGTTTCCTTACTTCCTCCAAAATTTATATCAGACCAAACATTTTGTACTAATTTCTTTAGAAAAAATTTCGGGAATGTCTTCCACTAAACTTTCTTGTATACTATACAAATTCGTGAAGCTAACTTCATGTGCGATTCACAAATTAAAAAAAAATAATATTTATATTTTTAGTATTCTTTGTCTTTCTCATTTTTCAAATGTTAATTCAAGTGAGAAATAAGGGTAAATTATTTACATGCAATAAAATAATAAAATTGCTTTAGTTTTCGTAATTATAAATACATATACACATGTCAGATTAATTACTTTATATAGTAAGTGTTTTATCATAAATTTTTTATTATATGAAATTAATTAAGACCAATTTGGAAATTGTGATTTGAGTGATCATTGCTTTCATCTTTCGTTTAGAAGGCGGTGGCGTCCATTTTGGAAGCTTAAAAAACGTGAGTTTCGTTATTAATTAATACCTCAAATTGATAATGAAATTTAAATAATCTTTTTTTAATATTTAATTAATTAATTAAATCATTCATTCTAAATGAAATAAGCATCCGGAGGCTCTATTATTCTACTATTCATATTAGATAAGATTCCCTATCAGAAGTAACCTTTTATTTCAAATTCGTTTTAAAGCTTTTACGATTTTTTTGTGACTGTCTATATTGCCTAGATTAGTCATTAAGGCGTTAATGATTTTTATTTCCAGAAAAAGGCGTGATTTTCCACATCTCTACGGTACACGAAAGGCTCGGCGATGTCCTTCGGATCCTTAAAGGTGTCTTAGAAAAATATCCATCTCTTCAATCAAATGTTATCTCCGTTACTGCTGGAAATCTAATTCAATTAGTCAAAGGTTTGTTTTAAGGAATATTCTTTTTCCTTATATTTTGATTAATTTAAAATTCAAACTCCAAAGTTCTAAACAAGAACTAGCAGATGATGCTTAGTACGGATGAGTACGAAATGTTTACCAACATATAAATGACTCAAGATTATGTTACTATTATATTTATTAATATTTTTCTATTTCTAACATTAAGTGAAGGAGCAGGCAGCCAGAAAATAAGCCTCTAAGAAAACTCAAGAATATTGGAGACAGTTTCGGCTTTAATTAGATAACGCCATCCTCAGTCTAGTTAAAGTCGAAACTGAGTTTCATTTCGAAGAGGCTTATTTCCTGGCTGCCCTGCCCCTTTACTCCGAACTTCTTTAAATTGTCGCAAGGGAAATAAATTACAAAAAAAAAGATTTTTCAAAGAAAGTGGACTAACTTATTTATATCTTTTTCATCAGTTGATCTGCTCCCCATCATTTGATTTTCTCCTTCCCCTATCCACGAAAATTTTTCTGGGTATGTGCATACATAATTAATTTGTAGCGGCACTTTATAACTCAGTGTATGTTTAAATAAAATAAAATCAAATCGAAGTTTTTCTATTGAACTGGGTCCTCCCAAAAATATTCATTTTTTAAATTTGTTATACTTTTCAGATTATAAATCCCAGAATGGTAATCCTGATTGGAAAGAGTTTTTCGATTCAATTGATCACTTAGCTATGGTTTTCAGTCGTCGGTTCGTATCAACTATTTTAAAATAATTTCCTAATATCAAATTAAATTTTACTTTTGTTTAAGGGTATCTGAATATTTAATGGGAGATTTGGAAACAAGCATTCTCCATTCACCATCTGTCATAACAAAAACCAAGGTTCTTAAAAACACAATTTTTTACTAGATCATTTTTAATTGATTAAATTTATAATTTATTTTTTCAGTCGTGTGAAAATTTATCAGAGAAAGAATGTATGATAGAAAAGAAATTGGAATTTCTGTTACCTGATGAAATTGATCAAAGTTTGGTACATATTGATAACGGAGTTGAGTTAGCTTTACGACAAGTTAAAAGTTGGAGTAAATTTATCAAAGAAGTGATTTTTTATACAGAAAAGAGAACTCAAATGGAATTAGAATTTCGAAACTCATTACAAAAGCTAAGTCAAAATTTCAAGATGTTTCTTGAAAACGAGGTAAATAAGTTATCGCAACTCTTATATACAAAGTGTAATATAATAAAAATTGCTTTCAGAATCATTTACCTCTTCACGACGTTTATTTAAATTATACACAGAATGATCTGGAACAATATGAATTCATTGAAATAAACGGAAATTTGATTTTGGGCAACAAGGTCATAGAAGTAAGTATTTTTTGTTTTATTTATTTTAGTATTAATATATAACTTACTCATCTGATATCTAATTTCTATTGTTGATTAACAGCCTTTGAATAAACGAAGAATAGAGCATGAAATTAAACGAAAAGAAATAAAAAATGTTTGGCATAAAGAAGTCAGCGAAATGAGACAGATCATTTTGGATTTAAAAGCTACAAGAGATTTATTTCTACTAAAACACCAACAAATGAATTCAAATTCCGAACCCATCATAAGTTTCCAGGAGAACCTTAATAAATCGGAAAGAAAGAAATTCGACGAAGATCAGGCAAAATAAGATATTTTTCATCATAAAGGCCGCCGAGAGGGTAGGGCAGGTGGGATAACAACCCCGGAGGCCTCTGAGAGTGGGCCCGAGCTCTTTCTGGGTTATTATTAATATATAAATTATTAAACTGCGGGGTCTAGGTAAGCAGCTCTCGGCGGCCCTAATCATAGACGTCTATTGCAGTTGAAAAAATATCCAAAAGATGAAGTTCTTAAGGCGCTTTAGGAGGCATCACGAAATTTATTTTTGACTTGGTCACCACTTTATTTAATTATATGTTGGTTATTAATGATTTTTATTTTTTTAGATTTAAAAAAAAAATACAATTTCCATAATAGTTTTTTTTTTTTTTTTTCATTTTCTATAAATATAAAAAAAAATATTTTTTAATTCTAATTTTTAAAAAAGCATTCTATTATGTAAAATGCTCACGAATTTAAATCATTTTTGCCCCAGAAGATCCGGACTAAAGATGCCTTCCTGAAGTCCCTTAAAACTAAATAAAGGCTTCATAAATTTTCATACTTCACCTAGTTTAAATGGAGGCTTAGCTTAGATTATAAACCACATATCCATAATGTTTTTATTAAATTTGCAAAAATATTTTTAAGATTTTTTTATAATACTTATTAGGTGGGCCCAAAAATAGTTTTGACATATTTAAAAAGTCACAAAAAAAAACTTTGGATTTCAAAATATCGAGACGCCTATGATTTTTTTTTTTTTTTAAACCAAGATTAGAATTTTTATTAATTTATTTTTATTTTTTAGGATTTAGCCAAACTCGAAAATACTTATGTAACAAAAATAAAATCTGCTAATGAAAAACATGTACGTCTGTTTGAAATAAAAAAAGATACCTTAAGACAAATTCGCGAGCTGATAATGGAAAGTGATGTTGTTTTTAAGGAAATTTCTAATGTATATTTTCAATTGCAACATAATTTTCTTTTGCCCCTTCCAGCTTTAGTGAGTTTGCCAAAACTTTTCTTTCTTTTTCAATTTAATGTATTTATATCGAGTCTGGATGAATGAAATCAGCCTTTAGTCGTACTGACACATAAATTGGACCACAATTTCACGACAATCTAACGCAGAGGTTAAAAATGATTTTAGTGAAGTTCAAAACAATGGATAAAAAAGAATTTCGTGTGTTGATCTTTTTCAAATCACTCATGTTAAACGCTCAACTTATAAATTTAATTGTAGCTCACATTGGCACTGAAGATGTCATCTGTTATGGTTACCGAAACGTTCGACTAAAGGCTTGTTTCATTCCTCCTGACTCCAATCTCTAACACTCATCATTCAATTTCTATCGATTTTTCAGCTTCAAAACATTTTGGATCGCAGCCGAAATTATGATCCAGCAAGTGAATATCTCGACTACCTAAACATGATTCTTTCTACTAATGAGCCAAAAACGTTCTCACCAAATCCTTTCAATCTGGAAATGTTTGTGAAAACCAAGGAATCAAAATGCTACTGCGATTCAATTGAACCTGATACTTTTCAAGGTAAAAAATATTTCTATTTCAATTATAAAGTATATTTAAATGTGCTTGAGGGAGAACAGATGTAGTACTCCATTTTCTACGTCATTATATATAAGAATTATTTTGAAAATCTAGGCTTGGGTCTCAAACAGAGTTCGAGTTGGGCTGGAGTGAGCTCAGACACGGATAGTATTGCCAGCAGTCATAGTAATAAGAGTCATGAACATTCTCCGGGGATGAGTCCTAAAGTTAACCATCGAAAACATTCTGGACCAGCGGCACTTCCGCTCGATAGTGACATTACTCATGGTAAGCTCTTAAGCAACACAAAAAGTAAATATTGCTACCTGCTAATAAATGTACCATCTATTGCAATACTATTGAGACTAAAGCCAGGTAGTTAAGCACCCCAAATGGCACACGCATACTAAAGCTTTCTTGTCTGTGTGAGAAGTACATTTTTCAAAGCAGACAATAGGCCGAACGGCCCTTTTAAATCATTTTTGTTAAAAAGGGTATTAACTGCTTTGAAAAAGGTATTTCTCACTCAGACAAGAAAGCTTTAATGTGCGTGGGGGATTTGGGCTGCCTAACTACCGGGTTTTAGTCTCAATACTATTGCAATAGATGGTATCTACAGGGGTTAAACAAAATAATATGAACACCGGGCATATAGACAATATTTATTTATTAATAATGTCTTGAGCCACCATTTGCTTGTGTGACATATTTGTCTATACTAAATTTTCGGCCTCGAGGACCCTGTACTAACTTGGGAGGGGTGCAAAAACCTCAAAATGTGTGTACTTTTTTCAAATTTTTTCGCTTATATCTAGTAAACTAAGCTTATTTTGACACCACAGTGTAATACAAAGTTGTAGAGCATTTAATTTGCTAAAATTTGTTTAATAAAATTTCCAGGCCCAATATTAACCGAGATATGGCTGAGTTTCTATTTGTTTTACATTCACTTTCAGTTTTCGCTTATATCTCGTAAACTAAGAATATTTTGTGTACCATAGAACTATACAAAGTTGTAGAGCATTAAATTTGCTTGATAAAACGAATATGTAGACCCAAAATAACCAATATACGGGATTTCTATTTGTTTTACTTTGTACTTTGTCTAACTTTGATCGGTCGTATCTCGCTTAATATTTGGGCTACAGATTTGTTTTATCAACCAAATTTTAGCAAATTTAATGCTCTACAACTTTGTATGGTACTATCAGGCACAAAATATGTTTAATTTACGAGATATAAAACAAAATAAAAACTGAAAAAAGTCCTAAAATATTGAGGGTGTCGCACCCCTTCCCCCTTCCCATCCCTCCTAACCCTAAGTTAGTACAGGGTCCTCAAGATCGAAAATTTAGGATAGAGTACCACCTAATAAACTGCAAAAAATTTCTAAAAGTAAATGGTGGCTCAAAACATTATTAATAAATAAATATTGTCTATACGTCCGGTGTTCATATTATTTTGTCTAAGCCTTTTATGTCAAATTTAAATTAATAATTGTTCTTATATTTGTCTTTTTTTGAGGATAGATGGAGATTTCTCGGGCAAATCAAAACAATATGCCATATCGAAAGCTGCGGAGACCCATTGCTTCAGAAAATTGAAAACTCCATCTCGTTGCCGGGAATGTGATTCTTATGTTTATCTGCATGGTATCGATTGCAGTGAGGTGAGAAAAATAAATTAAATAAAAAATACACTCCTAAAAGAAAAAATATAAAAACTTTATTAATTTTTATTTATTTTGATCCCCTGATAATTCACTGTTTGTAATGATTAGGCTGACGATAAAATGTATAATTTGATTGAGTGTTTGTTCCTTTGTCAAGTGTGGTCTGGCAGTGCATAAGAAGTGCTTAGGAACTTTGGCCATCCAATGCGGACACAAAAGACTTCCACGTAGGATGACAACCTTTGGTGTTGATTTAGGCCAACATCTTGCAGAAACCGGAACCCAGGTCCCTCATCTCATACTTAAATGCCTCGATGAGATCAATAAAAGGGGTATTTTAATCAAGGTACTAATTTATTTATTGTACACATTCTTGACAATTATTTATATATTTATTTAATTTTAGGGAATTTATCGAATTTCTGGAGTAAAATCAAAAGTAGAGAAATTATGTCAAGCCTTTGAAAATGGAGCGAATTTAGTTGATTTAAGTGATATCCATCCGAATGTAATTGCTAATGTTCTTAAATTATATCTAAGGCAATTACCCGAACCTCTTCTGACATTCAGATTGTATGCTGATTTCGTTAAGTAAGTATATTTTTTCACGAAAGTGTTTATTAAAGCTTTTGTGGTTTGTATTATTATTATTATGGGAGTTTTTAATTATAGATCACATTTTGTATTAATTATTTATTAAAAATATAAATACTGAACAACTTTTCGACTGCTTATTCTGCAGTCGTTTTCAAGTACTGTACACTAGTATCGACGCAAGGGAACTAACCTTTAAGGGACCAACCGTTACGTGCATTTTATATACAGCCAACTGTAGATGGTGCTGACGTCGTTAAATATAAAATTCACTTCTGAAGATGACACATATGGTGTCGAAATGCGCATAAAGTGTTAATATTAAATTAATATATCATTGAAACAAAAAAAACCTTGTGTACTTGAATTTAATTCTCCTATTAAAAAATATAAAATTCACGAAACGGTATCTTGGAGGTTAGTTGACTTGAGTCGGAGCAAGAGCACAGTACTTGAAAATGAATACAGAATAAGCAATCGAAACGTTGTACAGTATTTATATTTTTAATAAATAATTAATAACAAAATGTGGTCTATAATTAGAAACTCCCATAATAATATTTTCGCATCTGTCCCGTCTAAAAAGGTCTGATTAGCAAGTACTAGTACTTTACTGAAGTACTTTTTCAGTTCTTTTCGATTTCTCAAAATTGGCTCTAACGATTTTGATTAAAATTGATAAATCAACTATTTTTTAGATGCTCTTTAAAGAGTATATCAATAAAATTTTTCGTGAAAATTGTTTGAAGTACACTTTACTGATGTATTTCAGATTTTTCGAATTCATTTTCGGGCTTTTCCTTCCATAGAACCAATGTTAAATCCCTATGGGGATTTGCATGTAAATTTCGATTCAAAAGGGGGTCCCCTTTCCTACTTTTTGCACATTTTAACAAATTTTCTCCAATCCTTATGAAATTTTGTGTTTATTTAGGATTCTCTATTGTGTATAAAATATCAAAATATGAAAATAAAATTTTGAAAAATAACCATAATTTATTTCAACCACTTAACATTTAAAACGCAAGTTTAGAACCTAGTTGCTATGGAACTAAATATATCTCGAAATTAAAAAAATCTGTATAATTAAATATTTATTAATTCCGTTTCGCTGCTCACATACGCGATATATATAATATCTTAAATATTATATATAATTTCTTATTTACTAAAAAATCTGGTGTAATCAGTCACACCAGATTATTTTTGTTAAAATTTTTTATGAAATTGAATGTGAAAATTTGTTTGTATTTTTTTTCTACTTCCGAAGATTGGCAAAAATCCAGGCAAGCAGAACTGAAGATCCTTCTTGGGAGAGTTCCTCATTAAGAGACTTGGTTTATCGACTACCCCGACATCATTTTCTTACGTTGGCACTTCTAATGCAACATTTGCGTAAAGTTGCCTCACATTCTGAAGAAAACAATATGCCACCGAGTAATTTGGGAATCGTATTTGGGCCTACTTTGCTTCGAACAATTGAAGGTAGCGCTTCACTGAGCTCTTTGGTCGACACCGTCCACCAGACAAGAGCTATTCAGCTTATGATTGAACATGCGGATCAGATATTTGATTTTCGTGAGTTGGCTAATCTTCGAGAACCCCGGGTGAAGATTTCTGGCCGACATTCTGAATCATCCTTCGCACCTGGACTTGTAAGGTCTTTCTCTTTCATCGACCGGAAAAAGTTTAAGGAAGTTGATATAGAAAAGAAGTTTGAGAATAAACAGGACTATAATGAAGGTGAGTTGTTTAAATAAAACATTGGACACACATAAACGAGTAGATCTATTCTTGGACTGCTGAAGAGGTGTTATTTCAAAGAAGACAAAACAATTTAAAAATTATTATTGTAATTGTTTTATTGTAATTGCAGTTCATGGCTCTGATGACGGCGTTTTGTAGCCGAAACAAGTCCAATTGCGCATACTTGTCAGCCAAGCCAAAATACTCTGAAAATAAATCAAGATAATTTTTAAATTGTTTTGTCTTCTTTGAAATAACACCTCTTCAGCAGTCCAAGAATAGATCTACTCGTTTATGTCTGTTTGATTGTTAATTTACTGGATTAAACATTGGGTTGTTCAGAAAGTAATTTCGTTTTTTTTTATGAAAATAAAAGACGATTTTTTTTATAGTGAATAAATATTTTATTTAAATATATATTGTCCATTTTGGCCAAAAATTTTGCCATCTTTATGGCAGTAGCATGATTTCACGCTCATAAAATTTTTGTTCTTTTCTACAAAAAACTAATCCTGACCTCCTCATTTGAAGTAAAGGTTTTACCTTCAATCAATCGAACTTTTTCTCAAGAAAGCCTTGCTATATCAGCTTTCAAAATATATAAAGCTTATGCTGCGGCTTAAGTGTGAAGTTAGCTGTGAGAAAATACAATGAAGTCCTTTGTTGGAAAAAAACGAAATTAATTTCCGAATAACCCAATATTTCACCTGCGGATCCTTGTCCGAAATCTATTTAGAATATTTTTTTTTAATATGCGTTAATTTCTTTTATAAGAAGATGAACACTTAAATTTCTTCGTGGATCATTTCCTGCAGCTTATATTGTTGTAAATTCTTAATATAAAATATTTTATTTCTTGGAATATTATACTTTTTACTTTCTCTTACCCTTTATATGAAATATATAGAGAGAGAAAGTATTGCGATCATGACAAAAATTCGATGTCGAGATTTTGATGGATATACATGTTTTGAGGTCCCCTTAGTTCAAAAAAGTGGATCCTGCAAATTGGTCTGTGTGTGTAAATATGAGATTAAAATTTTGAAAAATAACCATACTTTATTTCAAGCAATCAACATTTAAAATACACAGAGCCATAACTATTATATTTTATAGAAAATTAATATGATAAAAAAAGAAATTGTTTTTAATTTAAAAAAAATTATTTGCAGTTGAACAAAACGTAGAGGATTTTAACTCTATGGACACAAACAGAAAACCTGTATTAAATTCGGATTCTGATCCAAAAATATTCAAGGGATCACTTAAAGATTACCAAGGCCTTGAAGGAGTAAGTAAACATTCATAGTGATTAAAGACTAATTCATTATTGAAACTTTAGTTCTAGAGTTCTAACAATTAAGTTTATTAATTCCTCTGACCAATAAAATGCAATTATTTCTTCTGAGTATTATATTTGCTTTATTTTATATAAATGTCTTTCAAATATTCGCAAAAATATGGCAAAATTATACATTCGCAGACCTTCAATGGAACAAAGAACCTAGTTTTAAAAATTCAAAGACTTCATGTCAGCATTTAATATTTTTTAGATTTTATTTTATGAAAAGACAAACTATATGGTACGATTGTTCCTTCTTTTCACCCCAAATAAATACTTTTTAAAGAATATGAACTATTTTTTATATTTGGGTGATTTTTTTTTTGAAGGGAGGAGTTGGGGTTGAACTCCCCTTCCCCTCGTTTACTCCAATTTTTAATTGTGTAGAGATTTGAAAATTACAACAAATTAAATCTTGATTTCTTTTAAAAGTTGAAAAATAATTTAATTGCATTCACCCTTAAAATAATTTAACAAGTTTAATAAATTGTTTTTAAAAAATCATCATCCGTTGTAGCAGGTATATTATGAATTTTAATGAGATTCAGATTAAATTCAGATAGGCCAAAATCTGCGAGCCTCTCTTGACTCTTGCTTCTTTTCCCTTGATGTTATAACTTTGCCACTCTGAACTGCAACAGACCATCAATCCTGATTCTAAAATTTCTGTGTAGTTTCTTTCAGGTATATATGCTGATATACGGCGGAATCTAGAGGCAGGGCCGGAATGGAACCACTTTTCCGTTTTTGTCAACCCCTGATATGTGCCCCCACTGCCCAACCCCTAGATCCGGCCATGTCTAAATGAATTGTCGGAAGAAAAATCAAACCACCAATTCATAGCAGAGACAATTTATTGGTTGACGAAGATGCATCCTGTCGTTTCGGCCAAAAGGTGGCCTTCATCAGAACCATATTTGTCTGAAATTCAAGACAATATATTATTTTTACAATTTTCTATTTTAACTAAATGATTATAATCTGCTTTAATTTTCATTTTTTTACCTCTTAATCAATCAAATTGTAAATCTAATATATTGTCTTCAATTTCAGATAAATATAGTTTTGTTGAAGGCCTACTTTTGGCCGAAACGACAGGATGCATTCCTCGTCCACCAATAAATTGTCTCTGCTATGAAATGGTGGTTTGATTTTTCATCCGACAATTCCTTTAGATTCCGCCTGCAGCAAATATACCTAATTTTAGACAGGTGTTAAATCGTTTCCAAGAATATTGACCATAATCCTGTAAACTTTTTTTGTCTTCCATCTATTCGTTGTCTCTGATCACCTTTTTCCCGTCGCTTTATCTTTTTTTTTTTTTTTTCAATTATTTGATACTAAACGTCCAGCCTACCACTGGTGGATAATTTTTTTACCTTACATATCTAAATAGAAATTACTTCTAATTATTTTTCTATTACAGTTAACAACATCCATAGTTTCTGACTCCATCCCCCTTTCTACTTCAATTAAATCAACAAAACTTAGTGAATCTACGGAGAGAACTCCTTTAACTGTTGATGTGACTGAATCCTTTCAAGATAATTTTTGTATGGTGTTGACAGAAGTGTCTAAAATAAAATCGCAACGGACTGAAAGTTCTGCTGACTCTGATTATAGTTTCGATTCACATTCAAGTCGAGATGGAAATACCTTGGAGAGGGAACTCGAAGATCTTTCTAATATGTATTCATCTACATCTACCATATGGGGGAAGAAAAATTCCGCAGCTTTTCTTGAGAGGACGACAACTTTCAAGGGATCTCCTCAGTCTTCATTAAGCCAATCACTTGATGATAGTCAAGGCAGTGAAGCAGCTGAAGAATGCGTTACGAATGTTTTGAGAAAATCTCAACGGGAATAAGATGAGCTTGTTGTATTTTGGCATTTTTTTTTTTTTAGATAAATTGTAAGACATTCTTATATTTGGGAAAAAAACAATCAAAAGAGCGAATGTATGGATAGGAAAGAGAATTTGCTTTGCGTCCCTCGCTCACACACAAAAACATCTTTTCTTTTCTATTTTCTTGAGAACCATAACCATGACTCTTGCGTAAAAAAAAATTAAAATTACAAGTGTAAGGAAATTGTAGGTATTTTTTCAAACTTAACTTTTATAAATATTTAGTATATGAAATTAGTATTATTTATTTATTTTAGTCCAATCGCAGGGTGATTTTGCCTTGTCTTGGGTAGTTGTAAGTTTCAAAACTCACTTTAAGTGAGCATTAATATTTAACCATTAAATTGGTTACTGACGGATAAATAAATTATTTTCCTACTATATTTTATTTATTATCCTAGAAATCTCAACCATATTGCTATGTACAATTAATCGATTAGTCTATTGTTATTCCTGTAGACAATCCCTAACTCATCTGGTTATTGAACGTCAAATTCTGGTATATAACAAAATGAATTAAAGGGCTTCGGGAGCAATGCTCTTTGCAATGTTATCGTTATGTTGTCGATAAGATGTCGTTAGGGGTCTTAAAAAAGTTATACAAAAGCCCAACTATTACGTTTGCGAATAGATGGCAGGATGGTAGTGCTATATTTACTCTCATGTATTTGTTTGATTTTCGTTGAACTTTTCATAATGAATATAATAGTTTATAAATATTATTATATATCATTTATAACAGCATGAAAATATATAAATATAGGCTTCTAAGTGATCTGATAATGTCGGCTGTTAGACAAGCCTGCCATCTTTTGCAAGAGTGCTGAACTATTTGGTCGTTATTTTTAAATAAATACGAAATTTATTTTTGACTTGGTCACCACTTTATTTAATTATTATATGTTGGATATTATTGATTATAACATTTTTAGATTAAAAAAAAAAAAATTTTAAATTGTCATAATAGAAGGTTTTTTCATTTTCTATAAATACCCAGTATAAAGAAAATTTTTTAATTAATCGTAATTTAAAAAAAAGGCATTCTATTATGTAAAATTCTTACGAATTTAAATGATTAAAAAAAAACCTTATAAAAAAATACTTTAAAATGCCTACTAGTTTCGGACAAAAGATTCAATGTGCCCTCCTGAAGCCTCTTAAATCATAGCTGAATATATAACACCTTTAATTTGATTCATTGACTGACATGTAGTGAGCGACCACAAATTCCCCAAGCTAATGCTGTCTGGCATTTCTCTTCTTCCTATACTTTTTTCCCTCCAACCCTCATAAAAGTCAATTAAATAATCAACAAATTAATTTAATTTATTTTTTTATTATAGCCTATTGTTTGAACTTTTTTCAAGTGTATATTTGAAATATTATTTGATAATGGATATCATCTTCACAAAAAAAAGAAATATATTTCAAATATGATAAATTTACAATAGCAAATAACAATTACATAAATGACTAAATATATTAATAAAAGTAAAACCTTTTATATAACGCTTAATAATTTACAAAAAAAAAAAAAAAAAAAATACACAGAATGATTGTAAGATGGCACCATCTTTTACAATAAAAAATAAATCCTCAACTAAAAGGCAATTATTTAAATCAAAAATTAACAGTTGAAATTTATTTTGAATATTTTTTTTTTTAGAATTTTATTTTTAACCTTTGACACTACTAGATAAATACAGGACATATTATAATAATGATAATTTATAATAATTCTGTATTAGTTATATTTGGAAGTTGCTAGAGGACAGGAAAAAGCATAGGCGTCGAAAATAAGAAGAGGGGGAGGGGAACAAGTCATTATTTTTACTATTAAGGGAGTTTTTAATAATAAACCACATTTTGTATCAGGGGCGTATATAAGGGGGAGCCGAGGCCCCCCCCCCCCCCCCGAAATTTTCCAAACACATATACATATATAGGGAGATACAAACATCAGCGCAACAAATTTTTCCACAGGATGGAAAACTTTGGTTCCGCAAAAGAAAAAATGTTCCGCAAAAAATTTCGTGTGAAAAAAATTAAGTTTCTTACAGAAAAATTTTTGAGTTTGGGCCCCCCTCAAAAAAAATTTCTATATACGCCCCTGTTTTGTATTGATTATGAAAGTATAAAAATACAAATACTGTACAACGTTTCGAATACTTATTCTGCAGCAGTTTTCAAGTACTGTGCACTTGCTCCGACTCAAGTGAACTAACCTCTAAGGGGTCGCTTGAGTCGAAGCAAGTACTTGAAAAAGGCTGCAGATTAAGCAGTCGAAACGTTGTACATTATTTATATTTTTATTAAATAATTAATACAAAATGTGGTATATAATAGTAATAATACAAACCACAAAAGCGCTAATAAACACATTCGTGATAAATATAACCTAAAAATTCATAAAAAAAACGTTTTTATTTTACTTATTTATTTATTTATTTATTTTTTTTTCAAATTGTTTGTAATTTTGGCCAAATTTGAGTATCTATTTGTAAGTAAATTTTAAGAAAAAAAAAAAAATGTTCCCCCCCCCCCTCCCAAGAAAAGAAAATATTCGAAAACCTATGAGAAGAAGCGAAATCTTAGCACACCCTATATCTTAATATCACAAAATGATCCGTATTTTATCATACGTATTTCTTATGGAAATTATATGAAAAACACATGATAAAAATTGAATTCATTTTAAGCGCCCTTCTTAATATTAAACCAATAGATATCGAAAAGATTTGATAATGAGCTGTGGAAAACCGCTGATTTGCTAGCAGATATTTTTTTTTTAATAACAAGCAATTCACTATCACCTACACATAGATATTAATTACTTTTAATTAAGAAAATTTAATTTGTTCGACTCCGGGCCACACCCTCTTTTGTGGCTGTTTGATTTAGTAATATTAATTATATGAATTTTCTTCAAAGTGATATCTATAATGTCTTATTAATTTAAACTTTATGGTTATGGAGATTTAATCAGGATCCGAAAGAAAGAGATTAAATATTTAATTTTTATTCGCCGACCTCGGTCGCCAATCAAGACCTTCATTAAGGCAAATATTGTTAATTATACACGTATTTTAATGTCTATTGTAATTGTATTCAATTTCTTCTTAATTTGACATGTACAAAAATTATCAATTACTTGCTTACTCAGGGTCTCTGATTCAATGATCTTCTGTTCTGATCATTGAATCAGAGAAAAAAAGTAAATGATAATTTTTGTTGATTGAAGGAACCAGGATGTCACAGCGACTCTTGATGAAGGAGAGTGTTAATATATATATATATATATAAATTAAAAAATTATTTTTAATAGGCCTATATTAATTTTTATTTTCAGAGTTTTGGACAACCATCATCAGTGGCTGAAATGGGAATTAAATCACAATAATTTTTTTTTACGTATATAATATTAATTTGTGTTCACAAAGCTCAGGGGCCCACATCTTGTGGGTACGTGGTTGGCGACCACGAGCTGCCCTAGCTGGGACTGGCAGTATTTATGTTCTTTGCAAGTCTCTTCCCTTCTATATTTTCAACAGGCGTCAGGTCAGACCGGCCTGTTCCGCAAAATTATTTATTTTTGCCCGACGGTCCTTAGAATTAAATTGATTAAGATTAATTTGTGTTCACAAACATTCGTCTATTGGCTTTAAAATGAATTTCTTATATAATATTTTGACATCTACAATTATTTTTACATTTTAAATAAAGTGCTAGTCTGTTGTATAATGTCTCATTATACAACAGACACAACAATAAATGACAAAATATTATATAAGAAATTCATTTTAAACACAATAGACCAATGTTTGTCAATATTATATTTATATTAATATTACAGTCAAACCTGGGTAAGAGAGAACTCGGTAAGCGAGAAAACTCTATAAGTGAGAATAATTCTCAGGTCCCGTACTTCGAGCTCTCAAAAACCTCTATGAGTGAGAAACAAAAACCTGCATAAGTGACAGTCGTTTTTTCCACTCTGACCTCTATAACTGAGAGCGTCTTTTGCATATACCTCTATAAGCGAGTATTTTTGTTCTCTTGTAGTTCGTAGAAATAATATTTATTTGTATTAACGTATTTGTCATGCTTACAACAGTTGATAAATATCATTTGCAACGAACAGTTCGGCTTTTACAACAACTTATAATGTCTAAACGAAAAATCAACGTGTTGTCGTTAAGTGACAAACTTAAAATTATAAATGCATTTGAATCAGAAAAATCAAGGTGTGAAATACGAAGTGAATTTGGAAACACAAAAAAAGTTAACAGATTTTTTTAAGTGAATTTCGCATATTATTTGCTTTCTTTGTAAATGCTCTCTAATAATTACTTTGTATATCACACTCTAATAAATTAGTGAGAAACCTCTATAAACGAAAAAAAAATCATTGTCCCTTGAACTCTCTCTTAACCAGGTTTCACTGTATATTATATAAAAAAAATTATTGTAATTTAATTCGCTTTTCAGGCCCTGATGACAGTCAGTCGAGGATTGAAACTTCTTGTACATTGATTGGCCAAAACTCTGAAAATAAAAATTAATAAATTAAAAATAATTTTTTAATTATATATATATATATATATATATTAACAGCACGTGACCCGTGGCTCAGAGAGAAGACACTAGCTTCTCGCGCCGGGGCCCCGGGTTCGCTTCCCGTCCCTAGATAAATTTATATATATATATAATATAAATAAAAAAAAAAAAAAAAAACAGCCTCCTTCATCAAGAGTCGTTGTGACATCCTGGTTCCTTCAATCAATTAAAAATCATGTCTACAAAGCAATATTCCTTAAATGATAATTTTTGTACATGTCAAATTAAGAAGAAATTGTATATGACAGGGGCGTATATAAGGGGGGCCGAGGGGGCCCGCCCCCCCAAAAAAAAAAAAAAAAATTTCCCAAACACATATACATATATAGGGATATACAGACATCAGCGCAACATATTTTTCCGTAGGATGGAAAACTTTGGTTCCGCAAAGGAAAAAATGTTCCGCAAAAAATTTCGTGTGAAAAAAAAATTTTCCGCAGAAAAATTTTCAGTTCGGGCTCCCCCCGAAAAAAATTTCTATATACGCCCCTGGTATATGATTACCATAAACATTAAAATAAGTTTAAAAATATTTGACCTGATGACCAAAACGTCGGCGAAAAAAAAATTAAAAAGTTCCTTCGGATCCTGAGTGATTAATTTAATTTGTTTGATTATGTGTATTACGCCACCTGGACTCGAATTAGGATCTGCGACGGCCATCTCACATACTATATACATATCTTATATCGCCGCCTAACAAAACAAAACTCTTAGCTAAAGGTGTTTTTTTTTTTTTTTAAATTAATAAACATTTTCATTTTTAATCTTTTAATCAAATTTTTTTTTAATATTAATTTTGAATCTTATTCACATGTGTATACCTTAAGAATTTTGTTTTGCTCTTTATTCTTTCTTATTTTATTTTCAAAGTGTTTTTCCTCGTCCAAAAATATACATTTCAAACTCGTTTTGCTCCGGGATTATATATCCGAAATTGTTTAGATAGGGTAAATCACTAGTGTTGGATTGTAGTGTATGTAATTGCCTTTGAAAATAATTCTGATTTTTTTTTTTTTGTTAAGTAAATAAACAATTTTGTTGATTGAAGGTCGATGCTGCCCATAAGTGACAATACTAGTGATTTACTGATTTAATTTTGTTCAGGATTGGTATCAACAGTTGATGGTTCATTTTCTATATTTATATCAAAAATTCCTTCTTGTTGTAGAATATTTATCTTGCGAGGATTCTCAAGTTCTTGATCAGGATTAAATAAGAAACATGCCTTTTTTAAATGAGATTTTTTATATGTATAAACCTCAATTCCACTGATGAACTCAACATTAAACCAATAAGCTATAGCATTAAATGTTTTGTTCTCAGATGATAGAGGTATTAATCGAAACGTTGATTTATTATTAGATTCTTTTGAAAATCCTTCAGGTGTTAAGTCTAATTGTATCATGAGGACATCTTGGCTAATTGAAATGTACTCCAGATGTTGAAATTCGAGATCTAGATAATGATAAATCTAAAACAAAAATGGAAGTAGAATTTGTAGTTATTTTCGATCTTGTTGCAATCACAAAAAAAAAGAAGGTTATCTCTTTTTTAAATAAAATTATTTAGTATATGTGAGGTTTCACTAAGTTGTAAATGAAAGAAATATTGAATTTCTAACTCGATATATTTCGGGCTATTAACCCATCTTCAGGAGTACATGTGACTGAGTGAATAAAAGAATAGATGCTACCAAGCAGGCTTGGGTAGGAGTGGGTGGTAGCATCTATTCTTTTATTCACTCAGTCACATGTACTCCTGAAGATGGGTTAATAGCCCGAAATATATCGAGTTAGAAATTCAATATTTCTTTCATTTACAACTTAGTGAAACCTCACATATACTAAATAATTTTATTTATAAATATGTTTCACGGAAAACCTACACCACTTTCCCTCCAAACTATATCTCTTTTTTAGTAAGAATATCTTTTTGAAAAAGATTATTTCAATAAAAAAAAAACAAAGTAAATTCAAAATAGACATTCTTTCACTCAAAACGCAATTTATTCCGTGTTTGACTCATCTCCAGAGCTGGCGAAAGGTCATTATGAAAGTGTCACAGTGGATTTTATACATAGTTGAACCAAACCTTTATATAATAAACATGTATGCGATGACCAGGTTCATAAAATTATGAAAATCTGGTGGGACTGGTCGCACAGTTCACAACTTTCTCTTAACTTCGGTAATCGAAAGTTGTGTTCTGTGCTTATATTTATTATATAAATGTTTGGTTCAAGAATGTATAAAATCCACTGTGACACTTTCATAATGACTTTTCACCAGCTTTGAAGATGGTTCAAACAGGGAACCGAAACGTCATCTGTGTGAATTAAATAAATAAAGAAAAAACTTTAGCTACGTCTCTCATTTTTCTTCACTCTTAAGAATTCTTTCAATCGTCTTTAATTTTTTCTGATTAAAAAAATATAATTTTACCTGATATTTATTGATATGTTCTGCAATTTTAAAACCCAATAAATGTTTATCTTCAGTTCTTGATACTCGTTTGAGCCAATCTGATGAAATTGCTCTTCCTACTATATTTAAACATTTCGGAATAAAAATACCTCCAGGTCTTAAAGAATTCCTTAAATAAAAATAATAATAAAATAATTAATTAAATTTTAAAAATATGATTTTTCTATAATTTACTTACATGTAAAAAACAACATTAGCATAAAGTTGCGAATTAATTTCGCCCGTTGTATCAAAAGGATAAAAAAAGATTAAATCAAATTTTTCATTCTTATCTGGTTCTTTTACAAATTTTATTTGAGTCGGCAATATTCCATTGTGTCTTAAAATAGTAGATATAACTTTATTATTTTCATGTAGACAGGTTAATATTCTTGTTGGATTTCCTTTTATTAAATTTATTCCAAAAATTGGAATAGGCGATAAATCTAAGATGGCGTCTATTGATTCTTTTTGCATAAATACTTGTGTTAAATGATTCGTTTTTTCAATCCATTCTTTATCATTTAGAAATCTAATTATATTTGAACTTAAAAATATTTTATCTAATTTTGACATTTTTTTAGGTACTAATTCCTCTCTATAGTCTACTAAATCAGCAAATAATTGCCCTTCTCGGGTATTGAGTGTTAATGAAACTTTTTCGCCTCTTTCAACAAATCTTTGTGTTTTTACTGGAAAAACGGCATGATCCCAGCAAGATTCATGTGTTTGTTCAAATGGTGATGTTGAAAGAAAAATATCATCGGTAAGAAATAGTTTAAACCAAGAAACAATTGCATCGATCCTTCCAGGTTCTTTACATTCTATATGGAGCACTAATTTCTTCTTGCCATCTAAATAATCACGGATGTCGCGAGGATTATTTAAATCTACATTAAATGCTCTTATAGGATTAGTAATATATCTTATATCTTTATATACTTTTAAATCCTCACAATCATATGGTTCTTTATGATCAAATAAACATTTTATTTCGATTAAATTCAAAAATTTTTTATCTTTGACAAAATAAGATTGTGATAATTCATCTGATTGAATACAAGAAACATATATTTCTGCTCTTTTAGGAATTACTTCTCCAAAATGCGTTTCGTTTTTCTTCCTTTTTGTTGTTGGATTGTCATTTAAAGGTGTTTCACTAACAGGCGGATACATAAGTCTATTCCAAGCATCACTGAGAGTTTGAAGTATCGCTTCTCCAAAAAATCCAGCATCAAAAAGTTCAACGATAACCAAGTTTACCCTAAAAAAGAATTTAAAAAATTCAATGAAAAAAAAAAAATAAGGCGGAGTCAAAAGAAATTCCAATATATATGCACCAAAATTATTTCTTTTATTGTGGCGTTCCAGGCTGACGTTTCGGCCACTGTTCAAGGCCATCTTCAGAGCTAAAATATTTTCGTATATATAATTATTATTGCACCTTCTATACAATATAAAAATATATACGTAATCTATAATATACAGTATTACGAGTAATATAGAGTACAGTCAGGGACAATATTAAGTCCCACCGTTTTCTACTTGTGATTATTTCATTGTTTTTTAAAAAAATATATATTTTTTAATGGAAACTTTTATGGTTCGAATCTAGAAAATTTCCAATAAAAATTTTCATTTTCTTTTATAAAAACAATGAAATAATCACATGTATAAAACGCATGGGTGGGACTTAATATTGTCCCTCACAGTACATACCTTATGAGCGAATGTGTGTCGCTGAAATTTTAATTTTAATTTATTTTCGCTTCCGGGTGTGTACTTTATATTAATACTGTATATTATAGATTATATTTTTATATTGTATAGAAGGTGCAATAATAACATGTGATAACGAAAATATTTTAGCTCTCAAGATGGCCTAGACCAGTGGCCGAAACGTCAGCCTGGAACGGCACAATAAAAGAAATAATTTTGGCTGCATATGTCTTGGAATTTTTTTTGACTTCCAGCCACAAAGACATACCTCAGAAAAAAAAAATGTTTAATATTGATAATCTCCTAGATGTTTTTTTAAAACATTCCTGCCCGTGGCATAGTTTACCCGCCAGTAAGTTTTTGAACAAAGTGTGCTCTATTGAACCACTATAATAACTTGTTGAAATTTAATAGCATCACTTGTTTATGTTGGCTTATAGAAAATCCAATCTCGTATATAAAATATTCATACCTAGTTTTGACATCTTTCCTCTGTAATTGTGTTGACGATTTGTTAAAGAGGATGATATTTTCAGCTTGGTTCTCTTCAATAACTCTTTGAGCGATTTCAATCATTGTTGCTGAGTGATCACAAGAGAAAACATAATCAGCTTGAGCTTTGCTAGCTATCAAACTCAGTAATCCGGTTCCTGTTCCAATATCAAGAACAATTTTTTTTCCTTGAGAAATAACTCTGCTAATTGCTGTTGAATAGGCCTCATTTCGAGATGAATCGTTAAGCATTCGGAAATGCCATCGTTCACAGATGTATTCATATATGTTGCTTAGATTTCTTTTAGCAGGCAAAAAATGAGGACCGCCAAGAGCTATGGCTTTATTAAATATATCGATTGCAAGGGTTGTATTTCTGCATCTAAAAATAAAAAAATATTTTTTTATTATTAATAAATATTGGAAAATTTATTTAATAGATGTATTTCACAGGCTAATAGAATTAATTGAAATTAAGTCAGGCAAGGAAAAATAATTAAAAATTCTTTCTAATATTTGCACAAATTTATTCTATCTATTTTCTTTTTTACATTTGTCTTTCTTGAACTCAGACAGGCTCATATCTTGTGAGCGGATGGTGACCACGAGTTAATCAAGCTAAGGCTGGCATTCTGTTCCCTTTATGCCATCGCGTTTTTTTCGAGATGCCAAAAACACCAAATTTATTATTATGGGAGTTTTTAATTATAGACCACATTTTGTATTAAAGAAAAATATAAATACTGTACAACGATTCGACTGCTTATTCTGCATTCGATTTCAAGTACTGTACACTTGCTCCGAATCAAGTGAGCTGACCACTAAGAGACCGTTTTGTGCATTAGAAAACGACTGAAATTCCCTAACGGTCCCTTTGTTGTTAGTTCACTTGAGTGCATTAGAAAAGAACTGAAATGCACTAACGGTCCCTTGGAGGTTACTTCACTTGAGTCAGACCTATACAGTGCTTGAAAACTATTGCTGCAGTCGAAACGTTGTACAGTATTTATATTTTTCATTAATAATTAATACAAAATGTGGTCTATAATTAAAAACTCCTATAATCATAATAATAATACAAACCGCAAAAGCTATAATAAACCCATTTGTGATAAAAATAACCCCAAATTTTTTATGCCGATCTCACCCTCCCGGTTTCCACTGTCTTGAAGAGACCGTGTGATACGTTTACAGATAATTGTTTATTTATTTTTCCTTTACTGACTACTCTTTAAATTCAAATTGAAAACCTACAGCCAGTATATATAGATATTAATATTTATGATTTTTGACTAGGATCTACCACCTGGGCCTTTGCTCAATATTTTTTTGGCATTAGGTACAATTGAAGAATTCGTTTCGTTGATGAGGTTGACAATTAATAATCAAAGCTTGCAGCTACTCTCATCGGACCAAGGTGTAGTTAGGTTATTAGAGAAAATTAAAATTTTTTTATAATTTTAACTTTATTATATCTTTTTTAGGTCAAGTGGATTGCAATCATCACTTTCGGAAACGTTTATCCATCTTCAGGACCTATAATTAAACATTGCATTACAATTTTATGTTCACCTTTCATACTTTTTAGATTTTTAAAGGTTTTTTAAACAATTAGATCACATAGTATTTGTTATAAGGAATATACAATATGTACCATATGTAAAAATCTAAAAAGTATGAAAGGTGAACATAAAATTGTAATGCAATGTTTAATTATAGGTCCTGAAGATGGATAAACGTTTCCGAAAGTGATGATTGCAATCCACTTGACCTAAAAAAGATATAATAAAAAAGTTAAAATTATAAAAAATTTTAATTTTCTCTAATAACCTAACTACACCTTGGTCCGATGAGAGTAGCTGCAAGCTTTGATTATTAATTAGGTACAATTTTTTGGTAAAATTTAGAAAATACCCAATTCTCGATCTTAAATAATTACCGTAAATAAAAAAAATCAGGGACACCAGAGATGTAATTAACTTTTGATTTGACAAATTTGTCTTTTCTTTTTGGGAAAAAGATGAATTGTAGTTTCGCTAACTAAAGGGATCCTTGAATTCCCCATCCCCTTGATTATGTCTCTCTCTACCAGATAACTTGATACCCATGGAATCTTAAGATATTAATACAACGATAGGTATTCAGCTCACTAAATATTTACAAAAAGATGCTGAAGGCATGTGCTGATTATGATATAGGTCTACATGTAACACAGTGATACCTATTGTGTATAGATAATTTGATAATTTTATATTTAAAATGACACACATTGATAACTATAATAAATTTGTCTTTATTGTATTTTGAAAAGCAAATAATATCTAACCACGTATTTATTAATTTAAATGTAGTTACCGCCAGGAGTCGCACCACGGATATGTCGACTCCCGGCGGTACCTACATTTTTCGCTTATTTAAGTAAATAAATAATTGGTTAGGCTATATGCTTTTCATAATTACTTCATGGACCAACACATGATATATATATATATATAATTCTTTATTTGCAAATAATATCGTTTAAATATCTTCCTCGAATAGTTGAATGGATTCTTGAGACAAAATTTTATTTATTCATAAATTCTTAATGACTTTTGAATGATCGCGATGTCGCTTATATCTTAGATCAGGGCTGTCCAACATGAGGCCCGCGACCTCAATTTTTGCGGCCTGCGGAGCGGGTAAAATAAATTGACACAATTGCAGAATTCGAGAAAAATCGAGAGATTTCAGTTGAGAATTTAAACAGAACAGACATTCAACTGGAATCGTGTGATTTGCAATCAGATCCTTTTTATCAAGGAAGAAGTGAAACTGGATTGAACTTGTTTAAGTTGCTGCCAGAAGAACGATACCCCAACTTGCGAAACTTAGGGCTTACACTGGACCCATGATGGGAAGCACGTATCTTTGCGAAAGCAGCTTTTCCAAAATGAAATTAAGAGTCAAAATATAAATGTTCCCTCTTTGATATGTCACTCACTCAGTTGCTTTGTTTATTTAACAACAAATATTAAAATTAATATTGATGCATTAGTTAGTGAAAACCAACATCCCCAATAATTAATTTGATATTCTTTGAATAAATTAAATTAATAATACAAACGCCTTTTTACATTGTATACCATACCTATTAAAATTCACTGATAAAGTTGCATACGAAGTTTTTTATAATGCGGCCCTCCGAACCGCATTTTTTTTTAAGCCTCTTGGGGCACTTGTAGTTGGACAGCCCTGTCTTAGATGATCACATTACTATTTCTCGAAATAACTCGTCTAGAAAACTTTTCTTGCAATAGTCAATCACAAAATTAGGGATTGAATAGTTCCATGTAGCCAAGTTTTGGAGACACTTTAGAACGATCCCGCACGTAGATCCGGATGTTGTCAGTACTTTTGCAAACATTTGTTGATCATTTGAGGCATTAGTATTTGCAATCATTTCTGAACAAGAGGATTAAGAAACGGTTGAGGAATGCACCACAGCGGGCAATCAGGGTGACTGACAAAGGAAAGAGGCCCTTGGAAAACAAAGGACAGAAAATTAAGAAAGGTCAATATAGTATATATATTTTTAATATATACTAGTACCTCTTTTCACCTTATTGTCTGAATACAAAACCGAATTATATAAAAAGTTATACAGTTTATCAATTTCACCAAATGCGCGTAGTTTCAATCTTCAAAAAGATTATAAAATACAATTGGATAAAGAAATTTGGATTTCTTCAAATTTTGTAGAAGTAAAATGATTTTGCTTAGAAGAACATAAAAAAATTTTTTGTTTCCATTCCATTAATATATTTTCTAAAGTTTTTTGTAATATTAATGGCAAACTAAATGAATAAATGGCGTATTGTTTGTAATAAGGGCAGGAAACATATATTTTACAAAGAATAAGAGGTATCATTGTTAAACAATTTAAACCAGTAATTTGGGAATCATTATCTAAATAATAAACAAATGGGTAGCCAAGTAAAACTCCAAATATTGTTGAAGCAGACCAATTATTTTCTATAGGAATCTGTAATGTAAAATTATTATTTGATAAATTCATATGTTCTGATAATAATTTTTCAATTGAAATCAACATAATATTGATCTCTTGCAAAGTGTTTCCGAATTTTATCAATTCGGGCTCATTTAGAGATTTACTTATATTAATAAATTTTAAAGGATTATTAATTGATTCTTGTAGAATTTGATTGCATAAAGGACCATTTATAATAATAAATGAATCACAAAAACTTAAACTAATAATAGATTTTTGTATTTGGTTGTGTTCTTTTAAAATTTGTAAAAGATTTTCTAATTGTTCAATTGTTAAAGTTATACCAATATCCCAGAGGAAGGCTGGTTTAATTTCGTAATTAACAACTTGGAGATTAATGATTATTTCGTAAAAATATTTTTTCTTTGAAGGCCCGAAACATTTTGATAAAATATCTAACCATATTGATAAATTAAACTCCATCATGGTAGAAGTAAAAAAATAAAAGATAAAAACCTAAATACTATCGATCCCAGAATATTTAAAACTTCGCAATCTTCAGGGAATAGTTTTAGTGCTTGTTCTATATTATGAAATAATTTATTATAATTTTTATGTTTTATTAAATCCTCCGACAAAAGGCCTAAAAAATAAATTACAATAATTAATATTTAATATCAAAATATAGCTAAAGGAAGTAAAAATGAAGGGAGGCATTCAAGGAAATTTTAATACATAAATATGAATTTATTTTTAAAGTCCATTTATCCTTAAAAAGTTAGATATGCGGTAGTGTTGCAATATCTGACAAGAAGATGAAATTTTATTAAATAATTCGAATGAATTCACTTTTTCAAAAGATGAAATTAAGGAGCCTTGATGGATTTGAAATGAAAGATTATAACTTAAACGTGAAAATATAAAGAATCATCATTGTGCCAAGACATTTATTTCAAATTTTGGGAGTATGTCTTGTGAGAGCACTGAAAAAATATAATATATATATATATATATATGAAAAAACACATTTTTTATTTCGAAGTTGTAATAGCTCGGAAAAGTTGTGAATTATTTAGACAAAAAAAAAAAGAAGAAAAATTATCAAAACATCTTCGGGTCTCGCATAGGCCCTAAAGTTTGACAAAATATGAAAAAACTTCATTTTTGAGATTATTTTTTTAATTTTTCAATTCACACCATAATAAAACACAATGTTCTTATGTTCAAAAATAAAAATACTGTAACTATTATGTTTAAAAGTTATATTAAAGAGATTATAAAAAACTCGTAAAAATGTAACTTTTCATTATTTTGGGCGACCGCAAGATATCAAATGATCTAAACCATATTTTTTAGGCTCTTTTTGAAGACGTTACAAACTATTACATTAGGAAAACATCTAATTCAAAATTAAAAAAGAGAAAGTAAAAAATTAAGTTTTATATATATTTTCTCAAATTTTAGGTCCTATGCGCGACTGGAAGATGTGAACCGATTTTTATATTTTTTTTGTCTATATAATTCGCAACTTTTCCGCGCTATTACAACTTTGAAATTAAAAATGAGTTTTTTCGGCCTACCCTAATATATATATATGTTCTGGAAGGTTTCCGCGACTGGATGTATGTGAAGATAAGTTTTCTCGGGTTGAGTCGCGTGTGATGTTGAGATTTACTCGACGTTTCGGTTCTCCTTTTGGAGCCATTTTCAAGAGTATGGAATTAGGGGGGAATTGTTGGGGTGGTTTGTTTACGGGTCGCAGTCTTGCTGGTCCCCAGGTCAATTTGGATGCCTCAGAGGCTTGGTTTGGTCTCTGAGAGCAGGAGGAAGGTTGAGTGTGTGTAATTGCGTTTGTGTTCGGTTTAGGTTGACTACGGGGCCTCAGTCTGTCTTCCCAAGTCGATATGTTATTGGTTTGGTTAGTGGATGTGTTAGGAGGTTGGGTTTGTTTCTGAGATTCAGATTGGGTGTGTGTGTGTGATCGTGTCTGTGTTTAATTTAGGTTGATTTTGGGGCCTCAATCTGCCTACTCCCTCAGTCGATGTATTGCTGGATGTTTCCGAGGCTTGTGTTTGCCTTTGAGATGTGTTGGGTTGTGTGGTGGCGGTTTGCTTGTTGATGGTCGAAGTGATTTGTGTTTTGGTTTTTCTTACTGCTATGGCGCTCGAGGTTTGACTGCTCGCTGGCTGGCTGACGACTGAACCCTCTCGGTTGGGTTTGCTGCTTTTATACCTGAGTTGGTTGGGGTACTAATGGTCATTCCATTGTTATTGCCTGGCCCCTTTTTAGAGCTAATTGGTTTTGGAGTGGTAATCCCTTTTTGAATCTTAATGGACTGCTTAATTGGTGTGGTGGAAGGGGACCCTTTGTTAGGTTTAATGGCCTTGCTAATGGAAGTCCCTTTGTTAATAGTAATAGTAACAAAGGGATTACTATTAACAAAGGGACTTCCATTAGCAAGGCCATTAAACCTAACAAAGGGTCCCCTTCCACCACACCAATTAAGCAGTCCATTAAGATTCAAAAAGAGATTACCACTCCAAAACCAATTAGCTCTAAAAAGGGGTCAGGCAATAACAATGGAATGACCATTAGTACCCCAACCAACTCAGGTATAAAAGCAGCAAACCCAACCGAGAGGGTTCAGTCGTCAGCCAGCCAGCGAGCAGTCAAACCTCGAGCGCCATAGCAGTAAGAAAAACCAAAACACAAATCACTTCGACCATCAACAAGCAAACCGCCACCACACAACCCAACACATCTCAAAGGCAAACACAAGCCTCGGAAACATCCAGCAATACATCGACTGAGGGAGTAGGCAGATTGAGGCCCCAAAATCAACCTAAATTAAACACAGACACGATCACACACACACACCAACACAATCTGAATCTCAGAAACAAACCCAACCTCCTAACACATCCACTAACCAAACCAATAACATATCGACTTGGGAAGGCAGACTGAGGCCCCGTAGTCAACCTAAACCGAACACAAACGCAATTACACACACTCAACCTTCCTCCTGCTCTCAGAGACCAAACCAAGCCTCTGAGGCATCCAAATTAAATAAAAAAGAATACAATTTAAAAAAAATAATAACCTGAGAATTCTTTCTTAAGTTCTTTAATGCCAAATTCAACCAGGTTTTATTGTCTATGTAATTCCTCTTTTTTTAAAAAGTGAATAATAATCGAGTCCTATTGTGCCGGATTGATGAAATATAGGTTCCAACAGTAAAGAAAATAAACTAATTTTTTTTCTCAACTATTTTCTAACACTACCTATGGACTTTATTGAAAATGAAAAAAATAATTCTTTCAAATTTGGATTTACTACCAATTAGTAAAGCAACTAAAAACAAAGGATAAATATTTGAATATCTTACCAAGAGTATATTTAAATAAACCATCCAGAGTTACTTTTAATGATGGCACAAAAAAAAATCCGCACATTAAATGGTCAAAAGCTTCTTGAGGTTTATTATTATATAAATTACTAATTGCTTGAGATTGAATGAATTCAGCAATTTGATTCGCTTGTTGATTAGAAATGCTCATTCTTATTTCGGAATCTATAAAACAAAGAAGAAAGTAAATAAGATTTCTCTATTGGATTGGATATATATATATATATATCATTTCTTTAAACGCATCTCATGTTGGCTGAAGTACTCACCTATTTACAAAGATATATATATACATGTGCACACAAACTCTTGTTTAATGACAATTTTGGATTATTTGCTGCTCTGGTACTTGTCCTTTCTAATTTCAAACATCAACACTTCTTTATGAATACATATTATCTATATATATAAAAATGAAATGGGAAAAATGTATGTATGTATGTAAATATGTATGTATATGTTCTATAGAAATCCACATATATTAATAAAAGAAGAGCAAGTCGGCCAAATAGGATAGCCTCTGTCGCAGCGGTTCTCAACCTTTTCAGTAATCGACAACCCTTGGAGTCTTAAAATAAATTTTCGCACTTCCTATAAATTGTGTACCAAAAAAAAATCATCACTTTCACATTTGTAAATTTTCAAGTGGTTGATATACATAAAGAAAGTAAAAATGATAAAATTGTATAGATAGATTTTTATAAAGTATAAGTATAAGGTTGTTGTTATTTTCTTATTATAGAAAAATTTTTATCAATTGACTGGGACCTCTCAAATTGGCAGAAGATAGAGTTGTTATATCAAAATAATATATTTATTTTTTTTCTTTTTAAAATTGAAAAAAAAAATAACCTTTTCTTATTCACATTAAATTAAATAAATCTTAAACTTTTAATTATTTACAAACAATTTGTTACTTTAGAAATTTTAATTTCATTAAATTAAAACCAGGAGGCGGATAGATAGCTTTCGTCAAAATTTGTTTAAAGAGGCCACTAGTGTCGTTTTGAGGCACCAGTGGCAAGTAATCAATATCTGCAAGTAATTTACAGCCGAGTAAATTATATGGTTATTTACGCGTAAATAACCAACTCCCAAAAAAAAAGGTTAAAAGCTTATATTTTATATTTTTTAACGTTTTAGAGCATTGATGATGTTTTTTTCTTTTTATTTAATGAATAATATAATCAAAATGTTAATAAAATAATTCAAAAATTAAATATGGTAACTTAACCTACAACTATAATTTCATTTGTAAGTACATTTTATAATTTTCTTTAGTTTTAGGTTTCTGATAAGGAACTAAAAATATGAAAAATAATTTTAGAATATTTATGGCCCGAAAAGTGTAATCTGACATGGGGATGCAAATCCATTACTATATGAATTCTCAAGATTTTAAAAAATTCAAAAGTATATATATTTGTTTTTCTTTCTATAATTTAAAAATGTTGAAAAAGAAGAATAAACTATATTATTCAATTTTATCCTAATTTAATTCTAGAAGAAACATTTTACATGGTTAATAAAGAAAAAAACAAAGTTTGGATTAAAACATTTTAAAAGCATCTCATCTTATTTTACTTTCTCTTACCTATAAATTTTATATCTTGAATTCTAATATATCGGTGGAAAACTAAATATGTGTCGACACAAAAAATCTGGTGTACATGGGCGTAATTAGGGGGTGCCGGGGGCCTGCCCCCCCCCCCCTCCAGAAAGCTCCCTGCCCCAAGAAAATTGAGCAAAAATGGGGCTTTCCAGGCCCCCCGGAGGATAACTGGTCCCATACCCCCTCCCCCAGCGAGGATGGCAGGTCCCATGCCCCCCCCCCCCTAGCCAAATTCTCTAGTTACGCCCATGCTGGTGTAAAAAACACAGAACACAACTTTCGATTACCGAAGGTAAGAGAAAGTTGCGACCAGTCACACCAGATTTTTTGTACTGAATTTTGTTTTTGTTTGAATTTGATAAATTTTATTTAAGTTTCCTCTCTCGCGGGATTCGCTCATGCGCACCCGAGTTGTTTACAGCTATTTACTCAAATAACTTGTTTACAGTTATAAGATTTTTGTAAATAACTACAAAATCTTGTAAATAACCCAACTCTGGGCGTCATTCTTCGGCAAGAAATATCAATACTAATCTGAACAAAATTTTAACTTTAATTTTAATTTCGCCTAACAAGAGTGTTCTACCTTCCCACTTTCCGATTATATGACTAAAGAGAAGTCAAAGGCTTATTTTCTGAACCTTTCTTTTAATTACCAAGGTGAAATATAATCCAGAAGAAAACACTTACCGTTAAAAAAGAGCAATGGACGCTTTCAACGTCCTCCAGTGGGTAAAACGGGAGTTACCATGAGATGTCAAAACTCAGTGGCTTGTATATTTATTTAATCTCTGATTTGTATTGTCTATAGGTGTCAAAGTTTTATCTATAGGTGTGTAAACGCTATTCCTTGAAAGGTGTTGTGAGTGTTTCTTAATCATCGTTGATTATTGCAAAAATCTTTTGTGCTCATCTAATTCAGAATACTATTTTGAAAATATGTTAAACTCTTACACTCCCTTTTCATTTATTTTTTCAATTATTTAAAATTTATCTATAGTTATTGATTAATTCATGAAATAGAATGATATAATTTTCAAACAAATTATTTTTTTATAGAAATTTATAAAACACAATTTAAGAATGGAACATCGATTAATACTATTCTCTTTCTTTTTACTTTTTGGTGAGTAAAAGACATGAAAAACATTGATGTATATATATAATATATCATACAAATTGTTTAGAAATTTTATTATTTCTTAGTAAAACTGTCATATTGATGTTTTTGATTCCCTCTAAATATTTTTCATAACCAATTTATCTTGATTTCATCGCCATTCAGTTATTTTGTACAATCTTTGCTCACTAATATTTTTGAATGAAAACCTGTAAAAAATTCCTAGTTTTGCGCAAATTGTTGTAATTCTCCCTTCATTATCTTAGATAGGCCGGGTCCTTCTAGAATTTTACTAGTCTCCCGTCCTAAAATTCACTCATATATTTGGATATTTATTTTATATTCAAATAGACAAAGTAATTACGATTCTTTGGATCTGAATGGCACTTACCAGCTCACGGGAGTAGTTAAGCCTATTTAAGAAAGAGTTGAAAACTCTTGTAAATTTTTAAAATAAATAATTATTTAATTTTGTTGGCAGCTTCACAAATAATTTCTGGACAATTGAACGTCAGTCCTCAAGAGCAATTAGTACGACCTGGACAAAATGTCACAGTGGTTTGCACAACAGGAGCTGGGAAACTTGATTATTGTCGTTTTGAAATTCCATCTAGAAAACCATTTGTAATCCGAGAAAACCCAACGAAACCTGGAACAGAATTTGGGTAATTATTTATATATTGAATTGATTAATGACAACATATAATTTATGGAGGGAACATATATATATGTTCCCTTCAAAGACGTTTTGTAAAGTTTCTAAAAAAATAAGTGATGTATAATTTTAATCAAAAGTTATAATGAATTTTGGGAAAATTTAAAAAATTTAAAGTTAGGGCTTTAGAAATATTTTAGCAGCTACGAGGGGTATTCGATTATGGAAAAAAATAATCGATTATTCCGATTAATCCATTTTGGCAAATAATCCATTATTTTTTCAAAATCGATTATTTTCCCATAATCGATTAAATCCTTTTCATTTTTAGTAAATTTTCTCCGCTTGACTCAAATCAGTCCATTTTTTCTACCAAATCCATTTCATTCGCCCTTTTTTTTTAGTAAATTTTTCCCGCTTTTTTATAGGAAAATAATCTGGTCTTTTCCCTCAACCGATTAATCGATTATGTTTTTTTTTAATAATCGATTATTTTTTTAAGAAAATAATCGTAAATCATCGATTATTTCGCCCAGCCCTAGTAGCTGCTAGAGAGGGGGAATTTTGACCTTGTCTACGCCCCTTCCCTAAATATCTCTATCCATCCTTGAAGAGGGTTTTAATATTCCAGAATGTTCAAATAAAATAGATAGGTAATTTAAAAAAAATTTAAATTTAAATTTAACTTTCAATATAAGTATTATAATTTCAATTCTCTATTATATTCATATACAATAGGTTATAATAGGATATATTCCTATACAATAGATAATAACATTATCAAAAGGTTCAGTAAAATAACTAGTACTATTATTATCAGCATCATCAACTAAATATTCAAAGAGGTAAAATTATTTGAATTGGAAAATTTATCTGGATTACATGAACAATAGCTACACCATTGAAACCAATAACAAAGATATGACCAAGATCTTTTTGCATCTTACGAAGAATGTTTAACTTATTATTATGAGAGTTTTTAATTATAGACCAGATTTTGTTATTGATTATTTATTCAAAATATAAATACTGTACAACGATTCGACTCCTTATTCTGCATTCGTTTTCAAGTACTATGCACTTGCTCCGACTCAAGTGAACTAACCTTTAAGGGACCGTTAGTGTATTTTATACACCAAGTAAAGTGGACTGCACATATTATGGCCACCTATTGTTGGATGTTGAAAGGGATTCGAAAAACAAGGAAATTCAAAAAGAGGAAGTTTCAAGGAGCGCGCAGTGGTGAATGTTAAATATATTGATTAGAAATTTGTATTTATTTATCTATTTGTTACACATTTATTAAATTTCTCAATAGGATATTTTCAAAAGTAACAATTGTCCTCAAAATTTTTGTTTACATTTTCGTTATTTGTGTAAAAACTTGGGTACAGTTCTTTATCGGAATATGAAGGAAGAAACCTTTCTTTATTTCAAAACAACAGAAAAATGTTGAAAAAATGTAGTTCAGTATAATATATCATCATGAAAAATTAATTAGTTTTATTACATTCAACTTATTTTATTTGAACTGTGTATGTGAAAAATATGCCCCTCACCCCATATTTTTCACATAAGTGTAAGTCAGGCCATAGATAGAATCTACCAATGGCTGAGTACCTCTCCTTTCTTGCTTGATCTCCAAAATGCTTATCTGAAGAGAAGCTCTTAATTTCGTATTATTATCATTAATATGAATAGTTTCAATAACGATAATAACGGTAAGAGAAGTTTATCAACATGCTTCAAATTCCATTTATTGGACATATTTTGCATATATTTAATTTTATTTTCTATGTGCACTTATTTTCACTGCCACTTAATGGAAATAATTGTGTAGGAAATTTTAATAAAGTAGGTGATAGTTGTATGATGTGATTAATCACACTAGATTTTTTTTTTTTAGATATTTCGGTCAAGGAATGGATCGTGGTCAATGTGGTGCCATCATTTTTCGTGTGAAGGATAGTTATAATGGGGATATAAAATGTACGACAGCCGTTGCCGAAGATGATAAAGAACTCTCTGGCGTTTCCAGGTTGATTGTTGGAAGTATGTATTACAATATTTATCCTTCTAAAGTATTTTCACACCTTCTTGCTTTGATGTAAAACATGGAAGGTATATTTTCCGATAGTACATCAAAATCTAAGAAGTAAAATTTATAAGAAAATATTTATATTTTGCTACCGTGGCAACCAATTCTTATATTTTTCTTATGGAATACAAGAGTAAACTGTGCTTCAAACACTTTTGAAACACATTTTAAAGAACATCTAAAAAATAATTGGTTTATGAATTTTAATCAAAATCGTTTAGAGCTGATTTTGAGGAAATGAAAAAAAAATCGACCGAAGAAATCGACTATTCATTTTAAGGCCGGTTTACACGCTACGATAAATCGTAACGATGGGATTGACAAATTTATTGCTTCAATAAATCGAAAGAGTACTGTATACACGCTACGATAAATCGTAAGGGATTTATTGTCATATTTCGTTGTCGACAGCTATCGACTTCAACGCAATGGCAAATACAAACTGAGTGAAATCGTTACGATTTGCAGAAATTGCCGGCCGGCATCAATCATCCAATTCCAATCGCTACAATGTCCTGTGAACATTCAACGATAAATCGAAACAATTCGATCGTTACTATAAATTACTTGATTATTATCGTAGCGTGTAAAAAAAAGTGTCTTAAAAAAGTACCTCACTAAAGTACTAGTATTGTTTGGCCCATTTGATTGAAAATATTCTTGGTATCAAACATAAATATCACATTTGAATCTCGTAGTTTCTTGAGATATTTTGTTCACACAGATAGACTATTTTGTAGAATCCATTTTTTAACGCTCGAAATATGTATTTCGATCTAAATATCGATATCAAATTTTTGATAAGATCTCAATACTCTATTTTACATAAAAGAAAGTAAAAAATTGAAATATGTGGAGAAAATAATAGCATTTAGATAATATTTCATTTATTAGGCCCCCTATTCTGACGTTTTGGTGATCAAGACCATTCTCAGAGCTTTTCGGCTGTCAATATAGGCATACAATTAAATATTCATGAATATAGAAATTAGGTTATATATAATTAATTATATGAATACTAGCCGCGTCGCCCCCCTGGACCCCCCCTCCAGCTGGCTCGGGCCTGCCTGCGGCGGACCCTCGCCTTTTCTTATTGATGAGAACCCGTGGCGCCCGCCTTTGCATATAGACAGGGGGGCTTCGCCCCCTGGACCCCCTCCAGCTGGCTCGGGCCGCCTGCGGCGGACCCTCGCCTTTTCTTATTTATGAGAACCCGTGGCGCCCGCCTTTGGGTCTAGACAGGGGGCGAAGCCCCCTGGACCCCCCATCATCTGGCTCGGGCCCGCCTGCGGCGGACTCTCGCCTTTTCTTCTTAATTATGAAAATAAAATTATTATTACTACTATTCCAAACCAGTGCCTGCTTGAGGATTTGTTTACATTCCGAGAAGGTCCTCTTTATGCAAAAAAAATTTCATTTCAAAATTCCAACGGGAAGTTGCCTAAATAGAGCGTGACAGACAGACAGACGGACAATTCAATTCAATTCAATTCAATTTATTTGCCTGGTTTCTTTACATTTTTGTTACATTTTTTTGACTTTGGACAACCCTTCCACGAAACTTCTCGTTTATCTGCGGAAGAGTTGTCCAGTTTGTCATACATAGTCATTAATAATTTCTACATTTTCCTGTAGTAAATATTTTTTAGTACAATTTTTAGTTCTTGCTTATTAGTTACATTGGTTAACTGAGTATTTTTATTTATTAGTTTAGTTATAATATAATTGTGAGTTCTTTTTCCATATTTATTTACAAAATTCGGTTGAATCGCCATACCTCCCGTCATAGACCTTGTACCATATTTATTCTCCACCTTGTCAATTTTTACATTAAAAAAGCATTTCTCCAACAAATTTTTTTCATACATATTTTGTATATTCAAAATATTAAGCATTCCATATACCTCTTCTTTGTCACCAATATTCAATTTCTCACCTAATATTTTTATAAATCTATCTTGTATATTTTGCACCTTATTTATGGTATGCTCACCAGCACTTCCCCAAGCTGTGATTCCATACCTTAGGTGAGATTCCACAAGAGATCTATATAAAAGAACTAATGAGTCAGCATTCAGACTCCACTTTAAATTTGAAAACACATACAAGACAGATCTCAATTTGTTGTTGAGGTACATGAAATGCCTTTCCCAAGTAAACTTATTATCTATTATTAACCCTAGATATTTTATTTGTTCTACCTCTTCCACATATCCTTTGCAGTTACAATATATTTTTAACAATTTACTGTTATCATGCAGACAATTGTAGTTATGAGAAATTATTTTAGGACTTTTTACAATATTTTTTGACTGTGAGGGATGAATATTCATTATTTTAGTCTTTTGATTATTTATTATTAATCCTCTATTATGTGACCATTTGATTAAACTATTGTAATCTTCTTGCAAGTAGTTTTGCGCAGTCTGAAAATTATTATGTGTCACCACAAGTACCAGATCGTCAGCAAACATAAAGGGCTTGGCATGTTTAAATATACCACCTATATTATTTACAAATAGGGAAAATATAAGTGGTCCAAGTATAGTTCCCTGACCCACACCATAATTCAAATAATATCTTTCACTATTTAGATTATCAATATTTACATACATCGATCTTTGATAAAAATAATTTTCACACCATGACAGCATTAGGCCCCTTATCCCAGCATTCTCCATTTCACTTAATATTTGTTTATGCTCTAAGGTGTCAAAAGCTTTTGAGAAATCTACATACAGTACTAAAATATTATTCTGCTTATTTAAATTTTCATTGACTAAATTCGAGAATGCCGCGAGAAGGTCCTCCGTACTTCTTTGCTTTCTAAACCCGTAGTGACAGTCATTGATAACATTGTTTTTTTCAAAAAATCCTATCATTCTTTTAGAGATAGCCCTTTCTAAAATTTTTTCTATTATTGGCATTATGGATATGGGTCTATAGTTTTTATAATCAGTGTATTTACCACTTTTATAAATAGGTTTTATGAGAGACACTTTTAGGTTTTCAGGTATTTCACTTTGGAACACACTTAAGTTAATCAGTTTTACTAATATAGGGGCAATTTTTTTCTTACAATATTTTAAATCTTGGGTACGTATCTTATCGATGCCAGGAGATTTTTTGTCGTCCATTTCTTCAATTATCTTCTTGATCTCTTCTATCGTTACTGGATCGTAGACAAAAGTATTTAACACGCTCTTCTTCTCTTCATTTCCAACTTTGAATTTGTGGTTACATTCGTGTTTTATATCACTGATTTGTTTAGAAAATGTAATTGCCATATTATACAGACAGACAGACGGACATTAGTGAATTATATATATAGATGTTTAATGATGGAATAATGAGTAAGAAAACACAATAAATGAAATATTATCTAACTGCTATTCTTTTCTTCATACATTAACGATTATCCAGCTATAAAATCCACATCTTGTAAAAAATTAAAATAAAAACTAAAGAAAAATGTCTAATCGATAATTTTAATTTCAGAGGCTCCTGGCAAACCAATGATCGATGTTGAACCAAACCCTATGAATGTTCGCTATTATAAGGAAGGAGATCAAGTTAAGATAAAATGTCAGATTCGAGGCTCCAGACCCGAAAGTCATATTTATTGGACGCTTGATAACACAACCATCAGTGAGGGCACAAGTCGAGAAGAGATCACTGAAGATCAAAAAAGAAAATGTTTTTATGACGTTTCAGAATTTGACTAGGAAACTCACTTGGCAGGACCATAAACGGACCCTTTATTGTCGAGCTCGCCATTTTATGCTAACCGAATATAACAATTCGGTTTCCCTTCAGCTTTATGTTTACTGTAAATATATCAAATGTGTACAATTTTCTATTGCATAAATTTTTCATCTCTCTAATCTGTTAATGAGTTTATTTTATTGGATTTTTCGGAAAGTAATTTCTTTTTTTCCAACAAATAACTTAATTATATTTTTTCACAGCTAACTTCACACTTTCACCACATAACCTTTATATATTTTGACACATGATATAGCAAGGCTTTCTTTCGATTGATTCTACCGATTAGTTTTTTGTTGGTGCTCTTTCAAATATGGAAAGTAAATAGCAGCATTTTTGTCATATTTTTAATTTTTTGCTATAGAAACGGTAAAGACTGCAAAAACCCTTGCTATATCATCTGTCAAAATATATAAAGGTTATGTGGCTTAAGTGTGAAGTTAGCTATGAAAAAATATAATTAAGTTCTTTGTTGGAAAAAACCAAATTACTTTCCGGACAACCCAATAATTTTTAAATGATATAAATATTAACTCTTATTCTCATTATTTAGTTTCTCCACGACTCAAATCGAATCCTGATCAAACAAGTGGGACGATTGAAATATTTGCCGTTCTCCAAGATCCAAAAAATTCTATTCAAGTCGAGATTCTTGCAAATCCACGACCAACAGCTCGCTGGCATTTTGGTACTGAATTTCTAGTCGAAGGACAATTCGATTCGGAAAATAGGTTCCAAGCCCGGCCAGCCAAGGATTTGGTTAGTACATACATGATAATTGAACCATTTTTATTGTAAATTAATCTTGTAACATTTTTTACACTCATTCACTCATATTTAAAATTGTTAACAATTCTTATTTATCACTTTTAGGGTAATGGAGTCTGGTCATTTGGATTAGAAGCAGATGAAATTACTATGGCTGATCTCGAAAAGCCTCTCGCTTTACAAGTGAAAAACGAAATGGGAGAGGCCATGTACCAAATTCGTCTTTCTACAGACGCACCTCCAATAAGTGAGTTTATTTATTATGTCACAATTCTTCATCTTATCCTCCAAATAAAAAAATAGTACCTAAGCTTAAATGGTTTATTCTTTTATTATTTATTATTTCGGTTAGAGGTTCAGCTTAATCGACTTCTAAGGACTGTATTGGGATCGAGGCTACTAGAAGGGTCCATTCCAGTGGTAAGGGCTTTTTTTAAGAGCCAAACAAACTTGGTAGATTAAAAATAGTCGTTTATTAACTCCGCTATAATAATTAATCATTTGTTGTTTGTTTGTATTCATCAGTGGTCCTTAACCTTATTAAAAACATTTAACAATAATATGTAAAATGTAATAATATAATATTATGTGAATTGTGTCTAAGGTCCTTAATTAATTGAATTAATTGATGTCACCAGGGGCGTAACAAAGAATTTTTTTTTTCCAATGGGGAAATCATTAAAAAAGTCACAAAACTTTTGTTATTAAGAGGCTTCAGGAGGCAAACTGTTCGCAGGTTTTAGTTTATAAATATTATGATATATATAATTTTTAACACCATAAGAATATATAAATATAGGTTTATAAGTGATCTGATAATACCGGCTGTTAGACTAACCTGTCATCTTTTGCAAGAGTGCTGAACTATTTGGCCGTTAATTTTTAAATAAATACGAAATTTATTTTTGACTTGGTCACCACTTTATTTAATTATTATAGGTTGGATATTAATGATTTTTACATTTTTAGATTTAAAAAAAAATTACAATTTTCATAATAGTTTTTTTTTTTTTTCATTTTCTATAAATATAAAAAAATATTTTTTAATTAATCGTAATTAAAAAAAAAAAAACATTCTATTATGTAAAATACTCACGAATTTAAATCATGTAAAAAAAAATACTATGAAATGCCTCTGTAGTTTCGGACTAAAGGTTCAATGTGCCCTCCTGAAGCCCCTTAAAATAAACTCTATTTTATTAAGTGAACAAAATTTGTCAACTTACAGTGCCAATCAAATGTTTTATAGGAAAAAAAAAATTAAACTCATTTTTGCCATCTGATCATCTCAAAATGATATCCCTAATTTCCTCCTTGGATATACGCCCCTGAGAATCAGTTCTTTATTATTTAAAGATCTCTTTTAGCTTTATTTAATTCTTCAATCTTCAAACTTCATTTAGCCCTCATATTTTTGAATGATTGCACGAAATCTTTTCTTACAAATGTAATAAGTAGTCTGATATTTTAATGAATTTTTAACATGTGTCGTTTAAAATTTGACTCAAAAGACATATTTTTTATATGAGGAATATCAATATGTTTAAAAGATGATTCTAAGTATCAGTGACTATCAATTTCTCCCATCTTCATTAAAATATAAGAATTTGGAACATCAAATCATTACTAATGCTGTCATTCGCTCGATTTTATAAAAATATTCACTTCAACTTTGATCGACCTAGTAATTTCGATTGAGTACCTCAAAACACTCTGACAATAAAAAGACGTTTCAAATAAAGGTCGTTCTAAATTATAATATAGAAAATTTTAACAATAATTAATTGACTTTTTTCAGTTGCTGAATTTGGAACTTTTGAAATCATAGTTCTCCTGGCTAGTATTCTTCTTCTACTGACCATCATACTTTTCCTTATTTTTGCCCGCAGTCAAGGCAAATGTTGTTTTTCTGGTTAGTATATTTATATTATTTTAATTACATTTATCAACTTGATCAAAAAAAAAAATATTCCAACCAACAATTAATCTTTGGTCATTGTTAAATTATTCTTTGTTTAACATAGTTTATTATTTTATTTGTGGTTTATATTATTATTATTATGAGAGTTTTTAATTATAGACCACATTTTGTATTAATTATTTATTAAAAATATAAATACTCTACAACGTTTCGACTGCTTGTTTTCAAGTACGGTACTGTCAACTTGCTCCGACTCAAGTTAACATAGTTGCTAGCTTTTTTTGGAGTTCCTTTAAACAATTAGATAAAAATATTCTGTGGATGCTTCTGAAAACGCTGAGAAGTATAAATGGAAGATAAATAAACAGTAATTTAACAAGACTATTGATGAGTTGCTTTGCCCAGCCAGGAGAGAAAGGATTGTTTGGTTCAACAACAGAATCTAAGTTACTGCTTTTTATTTATTCATCATATTTATAAGTAAAATAAAGAAAATTTATAAATTCTGTTTTTTAGTACTCTAAATATTATTTCCAACACAACTTTAATTTCTTTTTTTTCTTTTTTAGCTCGTCAGCCAACTCTCGACATCCCTGAATCGTAAGTGATCGTATTATTTTATATATTTTTTTATAAAAAACTTTAAGGAAAGAGTCCGGGAGTGTTGAGTGTTTTAATTGAATATCTATTAAATGTAATATCTAGTGTTATATTATATTTGTCAAACGACTCGCACATCGCACTTAATCTTACTGCAAAAATGCGTCGCTGCACATTGGATTCTTGTTGAGGGCCATTCAAGTATTTCGTAAGAGGGGGGTAACTCATCTTTTTAATTTTTCTGATATGGGTTATGGGGTGGGGACTGCTTATGTAAACATCTTAAAAGCCCGAATAACCCAAAAAGTGTATCCTAAAGAAACTTTGTTTTATTTGCTGACAAGGAAGGGCTAGAACAGGGGAAAATTTGCTTACGTAATATTTGAATGGCTCCTTGGGTGGGGCTTTAATAATTATAAATTGCTTAAAGATGATTATTGTGGTGTATGAAAATTAATTAAATTTTTTTGTTTAAAAAGCACTAAGAATATATTCATTCAATTTTTTTTTTTTTTTTTATTTGTAAAGCAGTCGGTACCTTTTTTGAAGACTTCACCTGTACATCTACAAATTTTCTACATAACTGCCATGAATTCATTAAGAGACTTCAGGAGGGCACACTGAATTAAATATTCAATGTTACCTCCTGAAGCCTCCGAAACTATTGAGGAATTTTAAAGTATTTTTTGATGCTGTTTTTTATTTTTTTTTAATGATTTAAATTTGTGAGCATTTTAAATAAAAGTAGTTTTTTTTAATTACGACTAATTACAAAAATGTTATTTTTTTATATTTATAGAAAATGCAAAAAAAAAATCTATTATAAAAATTGTAATTTTTTTTTAAATCTAAAAATATAAAAATTATTAATATTCAACCTATAATAATTAAATGAAATAGTGACAAAGTAAAAAATAAATTTCGAGGGGATTTATTTAAAAATTAACGGCCAAATAGTTCTGCACTCTAGCAAAAGATGGCAGGCTAGTCTAACAGCCGGCATTATCAGTGACCAAAAAAGTTTGTATTATAAATAAAATCAAAATAAAAGAATTGTATGTGAAATTACGAATATCCTTAATGCTTTTTAAATAATAATTGCTCTGAATATATCGAATTTTAATTGGAATAATAAACTCGTACTCACACTAATCAACATGAATCGTAGTGTATACAATAAAAACCCTGATTATTCTACTGTCTGTGACCATTTCACAGTAATCTACGAGAATACGACATGGCAACTTTAATTTTTAATTTTCATTCAATTATTGAAAAAATTTCTTCAATAGTGACATCCAAAAGAATTGTTGGCAAATATTTTTGTTGCTAATCTATAAAATTTATAGGCCTATATAATTTCATATTTAGTCCTTTTTAAAAATTAAGACTGTCCAATCTTCTCATTCTCTGATTGAGAATTCTCTAAAGGGCTTTTCTTGATCAAAGTCCTATATAAAATTTCCTTTCGATAAGAGATATTTCCCAACCCCGTGTAAAAAAGCAACACATCCTTACAAAAATATAAAAGTATATTTATCACTATAAATTAAAAAATTTGGTGTGAAAACCGCATATCACACTATTGTGTTCTGTGCTGTTACATCAAATTTTTGGTGTCAATATATATTTATTTACAGATATATATATTTTTTAATATTGAAAAGTGGATCACGTCAAACAAAAGTTGGGATCCCAGTTCTTTGCCAACTATCTAGCCTGAGAGATTTTGTTCGATGTGCTTTCTTCACTAAATTGAAAGAACAGCCTATCTTAAAGACATTTGTGGTCAGCACAGATTTCTGGAATCTTTTTTTCCAAATTCTCCATGGATTTTCTTATATCACCTGTGGGGACGATGGGGAATTGCTGACGCTGAAGTGAAATAATAAATCCTAAAAATGAGATCAAAAGTCACAAAATTGTAATTAAGAAGTGGTGACTGTGATGAAACTATTGAGAGGAAGGGCAGAGGCAGCAAAAAAGAAAATATTCTGAATCCTTTACAATTTCCCGGTGCATTTATTTATGCTCCATCTTCAATACTTTAATTGTTGTCTGTGCTCAGAGTTTAATAAAACAATGACCATCGTCGTTCATTGCAAGCCCGTTATACAATATATATCTTTTATTGTTAACAATATAAAACATATGTCTATACCTAAACCATTACGACTAATTCTGAGCACAGACAATTGAAGATGGAGCATAAATAAATGCTCCGGAAAATTGTAAAGCATTCAGAGCATATTTTTTTTGGCTGCCTCTGCCCTTCCTCTTAACAGTCACAAAATTGTCTCACATGAATTATCTCGAAAACGGTGGGTCGTAACTATTGCGATAGTCGAAACTATCAAGTGATCAAGACTCCTGACCACGGGGGAAAAGATCGGATAGATATCATTGTGCTACCGGGTCCGCAATTACCCCATCATCCCCTATTTGGAGGTAGAGATTCATTCACGTATACTATATATTTAATAAATGAATTTTATTTTTAGTTTATATATTAATTATTCACTTGTCTAAGAAGGCAACAACACAACAGTGTGTTTATTAAAGCTTTTGTGGTTTGTATTATTATTTTTATGGGAGTTTTTTTTTATTAATTATTTATAAAAAATATAAATAATTAATAAAAAAAATGTGGTCTATAACTCAACAGTCTCGATTTCTTTATTATATATGATCAGATTGTTTCATGTTTTAACTTTTTGAAATTGATTTTTACTTTTTTTGCTGTTGGAAGTGTAGAGTCATTCTTCTGAATTCGCCACTGATATTATAATAAAATTGAAATTAAATAAAGAGTGTGATTAAATAATATAAAAAGAGCTTTATCTTTCTCCGCTAAGGACATGAAGTTAAGCGAAGGAACTCGAAAGGGGATGAGAGACATCTTCTCCCCACCTCCTCACCCCCCCCATCCAAAATTCCAATGATATAATGAAACGTTAAGAAAATGTTATTACCTTGGAGGCCTAAGGGAGTAGCCGCCGAAGCAGCTCGTAAAATAGTTTGCGGGGTGGATGGTGCCGAAACATTTCTATAATATTGTTAGATAACTCTCGCTTGTGGTCAAAATTAATTGAGAATGGATCAATCTTCCATATAACCAAGACTCCCAGACTCCGCCTTTATAATAAAAAAAATTTATATGCCTTATTTTAATTTTTACTAATTTTTTAATAGATAATATTATAAGTAGAAATAAAAAAAAAAAAATTTTGAGTTCGTTTTATTATCATTTATTTTTATTTTATCATCTGAATATCTATACCCTTTTTTTATTTTAATTTTTCTTATATTTTTATTAAGTAATATTAATTTATACTTTTTTTATAGCAGTGACACCGAAAGTGCTGACCATAAAGCCGCTGAAAAACAACTAATGGGGAAAAAATTAGGATTTTTTTTCAAGAAAAAAAATCGACCAGATCGTGTGTCCTATGATATTGATGATGCCAAGGTTAGAATTCCATGTCTTCCTTCCTTCGCTAAAATAATTATGCCCTGACCCTTAGAGGAGAGGTAAAGCTCTTCTTAATGATCTAAGTGTCAGCGGTTCGCTTCCCGTCCTGAGCGATAAAATTTATTTAAATTATATTGGCTTCCAATTAGTTTAAATAAATATGGACTATAGACTATATGTTGAGAAGTCCTAAAAATAAAAAATACTAATTATTAAATATATTTTATATACATGGACAATAATATATATATATATATATTATATAAATGAATTGAATTTAAATATTTTAATCACAATTTTAAAATAAATCTGTCGTTATAGTATTTCTAAAAATAAGATACAACGTTGAGGTTCAGAAATGCTTTCGCTAAAAAATGATTCTTTGGCAAAAAAGCCCACATAATCTTTTGGTTGTTGCTAGGGAAATTTGCTTATTAGACCGTTGTAAAAGAATTTTTGGTCCAACTTCATCTATGTTTCGGCTTGATGAAGCTGAATACTTTTTTTTTTTATTGTAGAATGTACTATTATGTTTTATGTGCTTTCAATTTTTGAAGATATCTTTAAACTTTAGAAATACCTTCTCGAATCTCAGCCTCCTTTGGCAATGAACTCACTCAAAATGTGTTCAGCTGTTTGTTTTATCAGAGATGCATATGTGTTCTGTTTGAAAACCTGGTTCTACGGATAAAAAATTCCTTTATGTTCACCATAAGGTGGCTGCTGAAAGGAGAGGAAATTACCCAATTGGGTATCCTCTATCGAAATAAATACTTTTAATATGTAAGACTTTACGGTTATAATTAAATAATGTTATCATCAGTCACTGAAATGAGCATAAAATTTAAAAAAAATGCAAATAACATACAAAACAAGCTCAATGTCCACCAATCTTGGTATGACGAAGTCTACATTTATACGATGGATTTTTTTTAAAGTACCGATAATTTTTTTTAATTCGGAAAATAAGTTCATTTACGATTTTTCCCCCGGCACCGCTACGATCGCAGTTCCGCTGCAGTAGTTACTCTGGGTCAAGCAAAACGAAATTATAGACAGAGTGACATTGTCAGGACCTTTCTTATTAGTATCAAGGAATTTCTTCAGATGCATTGCGAAGATTATAAAGAAACAATAATAATAAGAAAGGTCCTGACAATGTCACCCCGTCTGTGATCTCGTACGATTTGGTGCATGGTGTAAAAGAAAAAATTCACACGTCTGAAAATATCGAGACTTTCCACAAATTTTAAGATCAGTCCTCTACAACATTGTGACAGGACTGTTAGAATTTTGGAAATTGTGCTCGCGTGGTATCTGTGGCATGATTCTTTAGCTTATAAACACTGGTTTCTCGTGATGACATCAGTCCCATTAGCCCCGGCAGAGACTATATATAGAAGTAATATAAGATGTAAGGATATTTTGAAAATAATGTTTCGTTATTAAAAAAAAAAAAAATCGGTACTTTAAAAACAATCCTCATATTTATTAATATATATATTGTTTTTTATATTAATATCTGCAATAATTATTCTGTTGAAGAATTTCGAAGAATCAAAACCAGAATCAGCATTGACTTCATCGATTGTTCCTGTGGATACGACAAACGGCAGCCAGAAAATCACTCAAAATCAGCAGACTCCTCCAGTACCAATTACTCTAGTACAACTAAAAAGTTCTTCGCCTGTTTCTTCCTCGGTCACTGAAGACACACCTGATAATGAATTCAATCCTCACGACACAGATTCACCTAAATCACCATTTGGAAGCAAAAGTCCACCAATCATCTCATCGCCAAAAAATATTCCTGATCAAGTAGTTTATGCTGAATTAGATTTACAGTCAGGGCCAGTGGGATTAGTTGTGAGAGCTGAAGATGATAAAACTGAATATGCAGAGATTATGTATCCTGTTAAAGTACCGGAAGAAACTAAATGATTATTTTAACTGTTTTTCATTTTTTCTTGAAAACAAATTATTTTATAAGTAAAACAATATAAACTCAAGGGAATGAATTTAGAATGTCTCTTTTTAGGGCTGACTATAATAAATTAAAATTAAATATACAAATTAAACTCTAGGTTATTTGTTTCAAAGGTTTTATTAATTAAAAATTACTTACTTGTCATCATCAGAAGTGATTACATCCTAATAGATGAAAGTATAAACATTAGGTTTGTTCGAATAAGCGTCCGTGGGCACCCTAGGGCGTCCGGCGCATGCGTAGTGAGGAAGATCCCATGCGCAGTAACGAAAAACAATACGCTTTTCCTTAATGCGCATGCTCCGGACGCCCACTGACGCTTAATCGAACAGACCTAATAGATAAGTGTATAATATTTTTACTTTCAAGTATTAGAATGTAATCACTTCTGATGATGACAAGTAATTGTTGAAATATATATCAAGTGTTAATTTTTAATTCATAAAACTTTTGAAACAAATAACCTAGTGTTTAATTTGTATATTTAATTTTAATTTACAAAATGTTTCAACGAGATCCAACGGTCGAAAGTTTAAATCTGACTATAATATATTTATTCATAACCAAATTGGATAGATATTTTCATGTTTACAAATAAAATATTATATATTAATATGACAATTCATTTAAAATAAATATTGTATTATTAATAAGTAATTTAAACAAATAGTTTTTTACGAGAGGTAAAATACAAAATTTTATTTAAAAAAAAGACACTATACCTCTCTATAGTCAGCCTATTTATAAACAATTTAATTGTTGATCTGAGATTCTTAGAAAAACTCATTGAGGTTGTTTGTTAGAGGTTATATTGAGGTTATGTTAGAGGTGCTGGTCAGAGGTGTAGACAAAAGAAAGAAGGCGACCCCCTCAACTCGTCTTGGGTTGGTTCTATTTAGAGTATATAATAATACAATGGACTCCGCTTAATGTGGTTGTGATTAATGTGATCACTTTTACGTAGTCTAATTACACTCGTATATAGACGCAGGTTAAATTTCCTCTTCATTGTAATCACTCTATTGGTTATTGGGATCATTTTTTCTTAAAAAAAAAAAAAAAAATTACCATTCTACGACTTTGTTTTGGGACAGTCCTGCAAATTTAAACTGCTCTATGAAGAATAATTATATTTCGGCCATAGATTTTGGTACCTGGTCATGAAATTACATTCATTCAATTACACGCTTAATTGGCCGTATTTTTTAAAGAGCGGAATATAATTTGCCGGAAAGTATCTTATGTTCCTATTATTTGCACAAAACAAGAAAAATACTTAAAAAAATATGTATTAAATATAGAATGTTTTTCATTTCTCAAATTTTCATATTTACATTAAGGTAATTTATTAATGGTAACAAATTTCAATTCCAAAAATATATACAATACCCTATAATAAATAATATTGTTATCATCTCGTAATATTAAAGTCCAAATGTAACCACATTAAGCTGGGCCCGATGTATATATATACGTATACCTTAAAAAAAAAAAAAAAATTGAAATTTCACTCCTCATAGAGGGAGGGGGAATGTAAATCTGAAAATTTGAAAAATGAAATACATTCTATATTTAATACATTTTTTTGTAGGGGCAAAAAAATATTCTTACCTACTACGCCTCTGATGATGGACTGGAAAAAAAAATTTATTTGTTTGTAAATGACGTTTGTATAAAATATAGAAGATGCAAAGGATGTGTGCAACTAAGAAAAAAATAAATAAATATTTATAAAGATATAAGGTGAGGTAATCGTGGACAGATATATAAAGGCTGGGAAAAATAAAAATATATAAATATTTTTTATATATACATATATATATATATATATTTGACAGAAAATATAAATCTTTTATTTTTATCCTAGCTGCAAAAAAATCCTTTGCGTCTTCGTGTGAATAATTTTATTTTATTTTTTTATTTAAAGAAAAATTAAATACAGTGGACTCTGCTTAATGCGGTCGCAGTTAATGTTATCACCTGCATTTATTAAATCCATTTGTTATATAAATAGACGCATGTAAAATTTCATATGTTAACGCTTTTCAAAAAAAATTTTCTTTTTTCGGGAATCATCTGCAAATTTTACCTTCTCCTCTTGGAAGAATATCGATATTGTTTCGGCTATAGAATTTGGTACCTGGACATTCACACCATCAACACGCTTGATTAGCCGTATTTTTTAAAGAGCAGAGTAAAATTTGCCAGAAAAGGCAGAGCAATTGGTCTGATTACGATTTTATATTAATATGAAAAAGAAGATAATTTAATAATTTGATTAGTATGATTCGGATCGATATGCACTTAAATTCACCTATTACCTAGTGCTTGATAATTTTAACAAAATTAAGGAAAGGGGTATAAAATAATAAACAACGATTTCATGTTCACTGAGGTTTTTTTACACTCTCCCATGACTTTTTCCTCAAGTGATTTTTTCATTGTTTTTTTTTTTTTTTTTTAATATGAAAAATTTGAGTGGTTCAAAATTTAAAATATATCCATCTTGAAAAAAATGAAATAATCACGGGAAAAACGCATATGGTATTTGTAAAAAAATTTGGTGTGACTGGTACGACACAGCACACAACTTTCTCTTTTCTTCAGTAATAAAGTTGTGTTCTGTTCTTGTTACCCAGATTTTTTTGTGTCACTTAGAATGCAAGATGTAAAATTTATAAAAATGGGAAAATATTTATATTTTCTTACTATGACAACCATTTGTCCTATTTCTCCTATGAAGCACAAGAGTGTGCTTCAAACAATTTCAAGTGCAAAATGAGAATAGACTCTATACATTTTAAAGAGCATCAAAAAAATAATTGATTTTTGAATTTTAATCAAAATCGTTAGAGCGAATTTTGAGAAAATCGAAAAAACTGCCAAAGTACATCAGTAAAGTAATAGTACTTTTTGGCCAATTTTGTTCAAAAGCTTCGTGTTAGGTGCCAGTGGGCCAGTGGCCGGGAATATCCCGGTAGGCCCTCATATATATATATATATATATATATAAGGTATTTTTTTTTTTTTAATTTGTAAAGCAAAATTTATCAAAATTTTTTAAAATTGAGTATTTAATTGAAATGTGTTTTTAATATTTTCTCAGTCTTTATTATGAATAGTGGGGGGTAGCGAATAGCAGACGGGGGGCTTCGCCCCCCTGAACCCCCTGGATCTGGCTCGGTCCCGCCTGCGGCGGACCCTCGCCTTTTCTTCTTAATTATGAAAAGAAAATTATTATTATTCGATTCCAATCCAGTGCCTGCTTGAGGATTTGTTTACATTCATGGAATACACAAATGATAAGAATACATAAATATTTCTCTATACCAGCGGTTCCCAACCCGTGGGCCGCGGCCCAGTTGTGGGCCGCGAGCTGATTGGAACTGGGCCGCGGACTTCTAAGAAAAGATAAAAATTATATATATTTATATAAAATTATATATATACACTGGGCCTCAGAGTTTTTTTTTACGGAAAAAGTGGGCCGCACATCAAAAATTACAGAAAAAGTGGGCCGCACATCAAAAAAGGTTGGGAACCACTGCTCTATACATTTCCTAGGGAGAAATCGTAACTTTAAAAATTAATAACTCAGAAAGTTATGGGAATTTCGGGATGAAAATAATTTTCCTGTAATCCCGAGAAGGTCCTCTTTATGCATAAAAAATTTCATTTCTAAATTCCAACGGGAAGTTGCCTAAATAGAGCGTGACTGACGGACAGACAAACAGACAGACGGACATTAGTGAATTATATATATAGATACTGATTCCGTGAATTCGTAGTTGATTGTTTATAAGACCCGCTTCCTCTGTTTCAACTTGGCTTTTCAATAAGTATAAATCGATATTGTGTTGAAATTTGTTTATTTTAAAATTTAAATTCAATACAATTTCACCAGAACAATTCATAAGTATTCAAATTTAGAGATTATGATCGAATGAAAGCACAGCTGAGCTAGCTATTAATACTTTTAAGATCATACTGTATTAAGCCGAGTCCACTATATTTAATAATTTGTCAGTATTTTTTGAGCCAGGGCTTATAATTGTTAAATTATCTGTATTCTTTTATTCTTAAAATAAAATTTATGTTTTTTTTTTTTAGTTTTTTTTTTTTTTTCTTGTTTAATAGAATTAATTGTAAATTAAGTTTGTATATGATAAATTATTATAGAAAAATTTAAAAATTTATATTTATAGCCTAGTAATGAAATGAAAAAAAAAAAAAATATATATATATATATAAAGGATATTTGATCCTATTACAAATTTAATATTTAAACACTCAAATAAAAATATTTATATCTATAAATAAATCGAAATGAAATTTAAAAAAAATCTTATTCAAGTGATAGAAACTACGCTGCCTTTCTATAGTTATGACTATTTGTAAAACATAATAATTTTTAACCATGATACAATTAAGGGGCTTCAGGAGGGCACATTGAATCTTTAGTCCGAAACTAGTGGGGCATTTTAAAATATTTTTTTTTATGCTATTTTTTTAAAATGGTTTAAATTCTTGAGCATTTTACATAATAGAATGCTTTTTTTTTACAATAAGAGGTTTTTCGCTGGATCACATGTATAAGGAAAAGACCGGAGAATAAAAGCCAGCATTTGATAGACATTTTTAATTAGTTAGCTTTTTTTTAATTACGATTAATTAAAAAATTTTTTTTTGTATTTATAGAAAATGCAAAAAAAAATCTATTATGAAAATTGTTTTTTTTTTTAAATCTAATTGTAAAAATCATTAATATCCAACCTATAATAATTAAATTAAATGGTGACAGTCAAAAATAAATTTCGTATTTATTTAAAATTTAACGGCCAAATAGTTCAGCACTCTTACAAAAGATGGCAGACTAGTCTAACAGCCGGCATTATCAGATGACTTATAAGCCTATATTTTTATATTTTTGTGCTGTTATAAATGATATATAATAACATTTATAAACTATTCATTATTAAAACATCAACGAAAATCAAACAAATACATGAGATTAAATATAGCTCTACCATCCAGCCATCTATTGGCAAATTTTCGTAATAGTTGGGCTTTTTGACTAAATTTTTAAGACCCCTAACGCCATCTTGTCGGCAAAAACATACGAACAGCATACCTCCTGAAGCGCCTTAAATCCACAACTTCCTAAATGAAAATAAAAATTAATAATTTCAAAATACCATTTCATATTTTTAAATGTTTATTTATAAGAAATGAGAATTCACAAAGGCAGCTTTCTTTATACAGAAATTTGCTTAAGTTTCTTGCTATAGTGAGAAAAGTTTATTGATGATTTACAGAATCAGTCAAAACTATTAAACATTATCACCCACAAAACAAATCGAATCGTTATTCAAATATAATAAAATTAAAAAAAAAGTCTTGACAATTTATTTAGAGAGTAATTAATTAAATTTAGTAGTTGATTCTATAATTATGTTTGTAAATGTTTTAAGAAATTGAGTTAATAAATTATTTTAATATAATCTTAAATAACACAATTATCCCTTTGCACCAATTTCGGGCCAATATATTGTTTATATTATTTCGAGCAATTGTATTTGTTTATTACTTCTGTTTATTTCTCAACTGAAGAAATTCTTTTTCTATGATTTTTTGATTTATTCAAAAAATTTCTTGTTAATACAAAAACATTGAATATTTTAATTAAACAAAAAGCAATTTCTTCAAAAAAAAAACAAACCCCAGTTATCTTTTGAGATTTTCTATTAAGTTTCTCATTAGCCCGTCTTGGCCATTTTACAATTGTCTTTACAGCCTCTAAAAAACAAAAAAATAATTAGAGGTAATTGGTGCAAATATATTTGAGAGATACATACTAGAGCGTCAGCTAATTTATATTTTTTAATAATATTAATAATTCTTTACTTCAAATAGATATTGATTCAATTAAAATTGTTGTTTCTTTATTTAAAATCGCCAAATTTTTTAAAATTAAAAATATATTGTAAATAATATTTCTTCAAATAAACTAGTTATTCTAGTTTATTATTATTAATAGAAAATTTTTTACTTACTTTGTTATATTGAATAGTTTTGAAGGGCCACAGCAAAAAATTAGGTCTATTCGATTATGGCTCCGTGGGCGTCCGGCGCATGCGCATTAAGGAAATGCGTATTGCTTTTCGTTACTACGCATGTAATCTTTTTCACTACGCATGCGCCGGACGCCCTCGGAGCTATAATCGAACAGACTTAATATCTAACACTATCGTCTAACATTGATCATCTAGATACTTATAATCGTGTAGAGTCTGATATATATATAGCCCAGGGGTCCATACTTTGTTGATAGGTGAATGGCTATATAAATTTTAATAATATTGGAATTTCAATTTAAAATTTTTAACCCTAAATATTGTGCGAAAAATTTTGCTGCTCAGGGGCCCACATCTTGTGGGTACGTGGATGGCGACCACGAGCTACCCGAGCTGGGACAGGCAGTCCTTCAGTTCTTTGTATGTCTGTCTCTTCCTTCCTCTTTTTAACAGGCGTCAGACCGTGCGACGGGCCGGCCTGTCCTATTTCTTCCGGTCGCAAAAACTCATGATAGGGTTTGGGGGAGAAAGTGAGGTCGGGAATAAGGCGAGGACAGAAGATGAAGATTGTGCAAAAAATTTTGTATACCTGGACTACTGCTGAGTATGGCCTATTATGAAAGAGTTTATCTTCAAATGATGAAGTATAGACAGAAACAGGAGCGTATATAGCGGGGAAGGAGGCTCCCCCCTAAATTTTTCAAATTTATATATATACACGGGTATATGGCCAATTTCTATATTTTTGTTTGAAAAAGTCTCTCCATAAATAAAAAAATGAAAAATATATTAATATATAAGTATTTGGCCCTCGGGGCTGGGATGATTACGGAAAAATTTGGATTAAATTCTATATACGCCTCTAACCAGAGATAATGACCACGACCAGAGATCCAACATTAAATTTAAAGATAAATTTCCTCCTGGACGGATTAAAAAATTTTACTTACCTTTTTATTTTATTCTAAAGAAGATGACATCTTCCCAAATCACGTCTGGAAATCAAGTGCAACTAAAAAATGAATGGCAAAGTGAATAAGAGATTGTAATATTGGAAGTTGAAAATGTTTACAAAGCCACCCTTTGTAAGGGTTAAGCAACCTCCCTCTATTGATAAATGAACGCAAGATTTCGGTCCAATTTTACATTATTGATGCAGTCTCATGTTTGAGAAGGCCATATTAAAAATCAAAAAATAAATATCTCACAAAAATTAATCTTTTTAGTTAAATAGAGCAATTTTACATATGGGTATTATTTTTCTAATTAAAGAAGTTGTATATCAATCAAGAAACAACCTTTATATCTACATCACGTCCTGATCGTTTCAATGAAATGCGCGGAGATGTCGAGTTTATTTTCTTTGCTCATCTCTTGTAATCCTGTATAAGATCACGGATCGAGGATCAGTTTGGTGTAAGTCGCCTGGCAATAAAAAACCTTCAAATCACAGTTGGGGAGACATTTGAACACATCTTTGAATAGAAACCTCAAGAACATGGGCGTAACTAGGGGGTGCCACCCCCCCCAGAAAGCTCCTTGCCCCAAGAAAAATTGAGAAAATATGGGGCGTTCCAGGCCCACCGGAGGATAGCTGGTCCCAAGGCCCCCCCAGCGAGGATGACTGGTTCCATGGACCCCCCCCCCCCCCTCAGCCAAATTCTCTACTTACACCCATGCTCAAGGAATACGTCAAGTACTCATAATTTCATAAAGTCTAAACTTTAGGGTCTTTATAATTTGTTGAAGACACGTTTTCTGAAGTTAAGTGGATTTATTTATTATAGCAAATAGTTATAAACAATAAAACCGTTTGAGAAAATTGCAAAAAAAAATAAAAAATATCATCAAAATGAATTTGGTCGCAAACTTGGAAACAGGTGAGTACAATTCTGATAGTATTATTGATAAATGAATTTTTAATCAAATTTTTTCTTTTTTTTTTCAGATATTCATTTTTTTGGACAGGAGGATCCTCAAAACATTTATTTTATTTTCGTTGAAATCTCTAAATCGAATTTTTGACAAGTGCGATATTTTCCTTACTTTGTCTTTTTTTGGTTTAAAAGAAAAATGCCACTTAATTCTATATGAGATTATTTTATTTTTGTTTATACTATAGTTTGTAAAATTAAGAAAATTTTTAATAAAGATTTCCATCTTCCAAAGTATAATTAATAAGAAGAAAACGAATAGTTGGGCTTTAATTTTGCACCCAGTGTACGAACGGAACAAGTAAGAAAGATCTTGTGATTAATATATTTATTAAAGCTTTTGTGGTTTGTATTATTATTATCATTATTATTGGAGTTTTTAATTATAGACCACATTTTGTATTAATTATTTATTAAAAATATAAACACTGTACAACGTTTCGACTGCTTATTCTGTAGTCATTTACAAGTACTTAACGCCTGCTCCGACTCAAGCAAGGGCGGATACAGGGGGGGGTAAAAGGGGTAATTACCCCCCCTGAAATTTGAAAAAAAAAAAACAAAAAAACTTTTTTTCGAAAAAAAAAATGTATTTTTAATGTAAAATTTTAAAAATTAATACTTAAAAATTTGATTTGTATTTATTTTCTTGCAAACTAGTACTGAATGCGCCTTTAAATTACCGAAATTAAGAAAAAAAATGTGTGCTGTGCGACCAGTCACTCCAGATTATCCCCCCCCCCCCCCGAGAAACATCTCTGGATCTGCCACTGGACTCAAGTGAACCAACCTCTAAGGGACAGTTTTGTGCATTTTATATACAACGACGTCAGTGCTATCTAAAATCATTCCTAAGAAGTTAGACAAGTTCATAGGAATAACTGTAGATGGCACTCACGTCGTTGTATATAAAATGCACATAACAGTCCCTTAGAGGTTAGTTCGCTTGAGTCGGAGCACGTGTGCAGTACTTCAAAACGAATGCAGAATAGACAGTCGAAACGTTGTACAGTATTTAGTAAATAATTAATACAAAATTTGGTCTATAATTAAAAACTCACATGATAATAAAAATATTAAATTTGCGAGATGAGTTTGCTATCGTGAATCGATATATTGACTGTCTTATATACAGTCTTTGAGCGTTTGAAAAAAATTCTATATTTTTCAACCAAAGCTAACATTTGTAAAAATGTTAATTTTCTTCATTATAAATTCACTCTATAGTCATATATCCTGTGGCTGTTTCTACATAATAATTAATTTTCTTTACTTAATAATTACAATGGTGTGCTGTGACATTTTATTGTATGTGTAAATAAAATATAAACACTATGCTTTTAAGTATTGACATATACTGCACGTCTATAATAAATTAATTAAACACATTTAATAATGGATATGATGTTAGTAGAATGCAGAACACATCTGTTATAAGTGAGTTGAGCATTCTCCTATTCGGCAGTATCGTTCGCGAATATTTATCTATTAAAATAACTTTTAGATATTTATAAAATATAAGATTAAATACGAACTAAAGCTTTGGAAAATTTTATATTAATATAAATTAATTTAAAACAATTAATACGAAACTATATTGACAAAATACAATACAAGGGATGCGCCGCATCCATGAAATAATATAAAATTGAACATTAAATTTTGTTTATGAATTATTTCATAATAATTTACATATGTCTAGTATTTTTAATTATCTTTTATAGTCTTTATTTAAATTGCATAGAACATGAAAATTCTTTTATTTCCCATTGAATTTGTTAGAAAAAAATTAATAAATTAAACATTTTTCACACATAAATTACGTATATAACAATTGAGGAGTTACATAACATTTACTTATATTTAATTGAAAAATTCTGGGATCGGCAAGTCATCAAACGCTACCCTGTTTTACCCTACTTTCCCCTACGGCTCATTTGTAATATCTTTTAATATATACATATATAAATACATAAAATGTATAAAAAATGAGTTTTTATTGATAATAATAAATAAATAAATAAATAAATAAATAAAAATAATATTTAGTTATGTATCAAAATAATTGAGCAAACATCGTCTAATTAAGACAAGCTCGTAAGTTTGTTTAATAAATAAATCTATCTATATTTATATCTTAAAAATATATACAATATTCATATCAATGCTATAAGGAACATTGAAATGAAATGACTATCGAGATTCTATAATTAAAATTATTTTCATAGTCGAGCCGGTCTTGGAATTCCAAAAGTTTTAACACCACTCTAAATCTGTGTAAACTAAAAGACGCCTATTTCATAACCCCTTAACCAATCACAACACTTTCCCCAGTTTTGTGTCTAAAGAAGAAAGGAAAGGCCATATCATAGAGCAGGGCCGTAGCCAGGGTGGACTCCCTACCCCCCCCCCCTCCAATCCTCGAAATTTAAAAAATCTTAAAAAATAAAAATATTAGATTAAACATTTTTTAAAATGTTAGTAATTATAAATATTTTATATATGGTTTGTTCTTTTCACTTGCCATTGCAGTATAATTTACACATTTTACCCTGCATTCTATTCGTTTGAAATTTGGGCCGAGGGAGGAAATGTAGATTTTCCTGCATAAATTGACACATCAAATAGCTGGTGTGAATTGTGCAGGGCGATCTCAGCGCCAAAGCTTTTAGTAGATAACCACCTTTTGTTGCCATTTTCACTCAATCCACCTCAATTAAAATATTATCTATAATAAAAAAGATAAGTAAGTTTTAAGCTTTCTTTTTTTTTTTTCTTATTTTTTTTTATTATTATTAATTATTTTTATTTATTTAATGATCAATAATAATGAAGAAATGGAGATATCAGCCAAATTTAATGATCAATGTTATAAAAATATTCGAAACAGTCCAAAACGAAAATGGCAACTGAAGGTTAGGTTATTAAGAAGACAAGTTCATGAAATCGAACAGATAGCAAAAGTTGCACTTTTTGTTCTAGGCAGTTTGGGCACGTTTGCACCTTTTGACCTAGATAGCGTGCTTAGACAGCTTTGTACTTTTTATCATGACAAGTGAAACGAACAAACCTTATATTATTTAAAATTTGCATGGGTAGTAAACCCCCCCCCCCTCCTCTTTTCCAGAAAATCCCTTCTGGCTACAGCCCTGTCTTGACTCTTCCTCTCATTTTCTACGCCTCTTTGAATTGCGAAAACGGCTCGACTTTAATTAGATGTTATGAGGATAATAATAATAAAAATATTTTTAATAAACAAAGAATAAGAAAAACCAAACGGACGATTAACATTTTTTAAGATTTGTATATTTTTTTTTTTTTTTAATTTAACTAGATATAATTTTATTATGTATAAAGAAAATTAAAAATATTATTATTATTATTATTTTATTATTATTATTATTATTTTTGGCTTGTTTAACAATAATTTAATTTGTGCGAAAACATATCGCACTACTTAAAATATTTATATTTTTTTAAATAAATTAAAATATTATCAGGTAGTTTTTTTTTTATCATTTCAATATATTGGTCATTTCACCCAGAGTCCAGAGAAAAACGACCAAAAAATCTTTTAATTTCGATGAATTTTAACTAATTTAGAGATCTTTCTATTAAAAATGCTAAATATTAAGACGGAACAATTTTATTTATTTCCCCGCCCCTATTTGCTTTTTGATTTTTTGAGAATATTATCTCTGTTAATACAAGATGAATTTTCGGCTCAAATGAGAGTGAATGATAAAATGAAAAAACTGTTAGAAAAAGGTAAAAGAAAGTTCCTTATATTGGTACTTTTAGTAATTTTGAAGAATAAACTTATGTCCCGGATTTTTAATAGAATCATTAAGATCTTTAGATTAATAAAATTTCATTGAAATTAAAAGTAGAAGGTATTTTTTTTTGGTCGTTTTTCCGTGGAATGACCCATATATTTGTTACGTCTAATTTGTGCAATTGCCTATTTCACGAATTTGTAAAAGCGACTAAGTGAAATTGCTAATTCGAAAAATAATGAAGATATGATAATTAATACTAGTGTGCCGAAGTTAGTTATTATTTAAATATATTGGTAAACGCGATGGTACGTAGAGGGATGTACTGTGCTTGTCACACCAGATTTTTTGTGTCGAGATATTTAGTTTCCCATGGCATCTTAGTTCCAAATTTGACCACTTGCGTTTTCAATTGAATTTTAATTGTTGACTGCTCGAAAGAAACTATTAGAAACTAGTTATTTTTCAAAATTTTAATCTCGTATTGGGATATTTAATACACAATAGAGAATCCTAAATAAATACAAAATTTTATAAGATTTGGAAAAAAATTTTTTAAATGTGTAAAAAGTTCCAAAGGGGACCCCCTTGTGAATCGAAATTTACATGCAAATCCCCATAGGGATTTAACATTGGGTTTATAGAAAGAAGAGCCGGAAAATGAATTTGAAAATTTTGAAATGTGCTTTAAACAATTTTGACTACTCAAATAATGTATTTCCATCAATCTCGACATAGAATATTTGACAAGATCGCAATACTTTCTCTCTATATATTACATATATAGGGTAAGAGAAAGTAAAAATACTGAAAAAACTTTTACTCGGTTCGGAGCTTCTTTATTTCGCGAATTAGCCAAGTGCCTATTTCACATACTAATCATGAAATGGTTATTTCAGCGAAAAATTCGTGAAATAGACAATTACACAAATTCAGTCTAACGTCTATATAAAATTGAATTTTATAATTGTACCTACACCACCCTTTAATACACATGCCCACATTCTATATATTTATATTATTCCGAAACGCAATGAAAAATACCTCATTGGATTTTGTAGTTTAGTTTAAATTTTTTTTTTTTAATTTTGATTTTGGTAAATTTATTTTTTCAAAAAAAAATTTTCATTTAAAAATTTGTTTTCATTTATATATTATAAAAAAATTTTATTTAGTAATATAAGCAGCAACTTGAATTACTTATAGTCCTTTGTTTTGTGGATTTTCTAGAGTCTAATGTGGCGCTTTTCGAACCAGGACGTAGTCGTATACATAAAAATGCTGACATTAAACAAGAAGCAACAAGAACTCCAAGTAATATAACCAGAGCTGCTGCAAATCCGGGTGTCGTCATACAAATGAGACCTTCATCAGGTCGAATAGGAAATATTATTGTTGTCGTATTTACAGGAGGTTCTTCTTCAAGAGAGAATGTAAGGTCTCCGGTTGAAACCACCTGAATAACTCGATTGACACCGACTTCTTTTTCTGGATCGGTTGTTGGTTCTCGACGATGTCTTCTTGCCGCTCGTCTTTCATCTCGTGGTCTTCCTGCAGCTGTCAGATAGGCATCAAGTGGCAATCCGGGAGGCGATGGAGGAGGCGGAGGTCCATATGCCGTGTCTGGGCCGGCTCCTACACTTCCATGTAGTAGAGCAGATGCAGAGGCAATACCAATAGCGCCGTCCGGTGCACATTGTTCAGGACATTGATAACGACAAATTTGGATAGTACATTGGAAATGGACTTCAACTGAATCTGGAAATTTGAATGCTTGGAAGTGTGCATAAGAAAGTACAGAAGCGCTAGCACCAAAATTCTTGATCTTAGTAAATCGTGACATTAATTTGTTACGTGTTACGCAACCTCGTTGATCGACGAGTTGAATAGGAGCACGTTGGCCGTCATGTGCCATGCAATTTCTGACGAGCATATCAAATTTAGAATCATCATCTTTTATAGCAAGAACCATTGTCATAGTTTGGCCAATCTTAACAAGACCAGACACCTCACTGGCCCAAGGCCCTTTGCCAACCTAAAACAAAAAAATTAAAATAATCATTCGGAATTTAACATAATTCCTTGGATCCAATGGGTGCCCAATATTTAAGGAGCTTCAGGAGGCAAGTAGTTCGCATGTTTTTGTCGATAAGATGGGCTTAGGGGTCTTAAAAATGCTCACGAATTTAAATCATTAAAAAAAACCCGCATAAAAAAATACTTTAAAATGCCTCAGTAGTTTTTGACCAAAGACAAATTGCCCTCCTGAAGCCCCGTAATGTTTTAATTTTGAATTTATAATAATGAATCATATTCAAAATTTTTAATGCAATTGTAAAAATTTCATCAATATTCTGGTTTTAAAATTGAAATCAAAAGAGAAATGTTTGGCCCCTCCTCACCATTATACCTTTTTTTTTTTATTAAATAAACAGTTATGCTTTCATATTATAGACTTCTTCCTAATAATACAATTTCACAAATTTCCTAGACCAACTGCAAAGGGACGTATTGATGGGATAGATATGTCCAGTGCATTTTATTAAGGGAGGACCCGAAATTCATGATGTGGGAGAAACGGAGAGGCAGTGGCGCATTCAAGGAGAGGAGGGGCCTCTACGCCCCCTCCTCTGGGGCCGTTAGTGGCTGTGTCTAACTTATACCTTTTTTAATAAATCTCCAGCATTAAAATCAGGGTCCCGTGGTCAAAAAGTCACTAATATTGACTTAAAAAAAAAAGAACCTCCATTAAAAAAAAAGAGATGTATCATCATATTCAAAATAACCAGGAAAACAAGAAACTTTTCTAACTGATCTGAATCAAATGAGGTGTGGATTAGTTAATCTATCAATACAAGAGCAAGAAAATAACTCATGACGTTAAATTCGCGTATTTCTAATCAAACCATCTGTTATGCTACAAAGACTGCCAAAACCAAAAGAATTATTCAAGAAAAAACAAGACAAAAAGACAACCACCAAGACACAAAAACCATCGGGCACTAAATCAAAGCAACTAAACAATTTTTAAGAATTCAACTCAGGCATATACTGGACAACAGCCATCTTCTCAATCAGAAACTAATCATCCAAGTAGGAAAAAATTATGCCTACATTCATGGAAAACATGAACAACATAACAAAAGAGAACAATTTTGTTACTTGAACTGACTGTATCGTATATAAAAAGCTCTTAGCATTGCTATGTATATTAATACCCACACATTTTATTATATTAATACCCACAAATTGACAACTCTACATTTGCTCAATGCATTGGCATTAGAGTGCATACTCTCGAAAATGGATAATAATAATAATATTGATTGTGTAGGGGCCGCTTTAGTCTTTTTATATGGAAGAACTTTATTTTTGAAAAAATATTTCCATTTCCCCTCCCTCTCCCAAAACTTGTAATTGTAAAGATAGTTGGTCAGGTCATTGAGATTGCTTTTAAGAATCTAGCTAGTATTCAAATTTTAAATTCTTCTACATAATCCTTATTTTAACAAATCTTAAGACCAAATCGGCTTTCTGACAACTTTTTTAGCCTAATAAATAAAATACCAAAAAGTTATTTATCGTAAAACAAAGTTATCCCCATATTTGTAAGGGATTTGGAAAATTCTGATTCATTTCTTTGATATACAAAATAAAATAAAAAAAAATGTTTACTTGAATCTGCATCCAACAGCCCACATTATCACCAGCGAAGTCTGCACGGACGACATCAAGCATATCAACAGGGAAAGGTCGGAATGTCACAGATTTTTCATATTGATCGTGCCAAGTGCATCTTAATTTGCGTGCTTGGTCCCATACTTCTTGAACCTGAGGATCGTATTGAACGACAATAATATTTTCGAAATAAGTACCAGAGCCTGAATCAGCTCCATAACCATAAAGACCATTTTCTGTATTCCCTACAGTTCCACAAGCATGTACACTTATTTCAAAAGTAGCAGAAGTGCGTCCCAAACCAGCAGGAAGATGTACACAATTCAGATTGTTATAATGACCTTTGCTAAAAACAATTCCATAAAAAGGCTTATCAAAGCCAATATAAACTTTCATTAAATTTTTTTCACATTTAACATCTAAGGAAATAATTTTAGCCATATCAGGTATTGTTGATGTCCAGAGCTCTCCTCCATTTCCAACACCTAAAGAAATGTCATTACTGTAGAGTTTTTCCATCGCTTCGTGAACCTGGAAGATAACATAAATTATTGTGCTGTAATGTAGAATACAATTTACTAAATATTTTAAGAATACCTTATTATGTGTTGAGCCTGAAGGTGGAGGTGGTGGAGGTCCATGATAGGCAACATTTGCATGGAAGGAGGGCTTTCCTCGATATCCTCCACCACCATTATTATTGGGATTTCCACCTACCCCTGAAAGCAATTTTGTTCCTGTTTCAGGATTCTCGCCTGTTTCTAAAGCCAATTGATCCGTTTCATTTTCCTGATCTCCTCTTTCTTGGAGAGATACAGTCTCACTTCCATTAGATACTTCGCTGTCCTGATTCCCTCCTGATGATCCACTATCGACTGAAATCCCACTTCCTTCGCCAGCAGTTTCTTTAATTACCTGGGAATTAATATTACAAACATTATTAACAAATACACAAAATAAAATTTTTATACATATGCAACAACAACAAAACAAGTCAATTCTGAATTTTCAAATGCCTGCCTTTCGTTTATTAAACTGATTTAACATAAAATAAAATTACTATGAATTAACAAACTTGATAAAACTATAGATAAGAAATTAAATTAAATTTAATTTAAAAAAAAAAAATTGATTTTAGAAAGATGGATGAAATCAGTGTAACCAACTTAAGTTGGAATACTGAGTCACATATTTTTTTTATTTTAATCAAAAATAGAATAAATTTAAGAATAATATTATTTTAATTTAATATGTTGTATTCAAAGATAAAAATAAGAAACGTTTTAGGTATATCGAATTTAATTATAGATCTAATAATATTTTAATATCGACCTATTGCAACTACTGTATTTATTATCATAAAAAAATAACGACCACTTTAATCAAATGGGCAATGCCTTATACGCGCGTTCCTTATACTAACAATTTATTTAATTTTTTTTTAATCTTTAAAACCCCAGAAGTTTTTTGTTTGGAGAAGAAGAAATTTTTGATTATCTTGTGTTTATAACTTATCATTATAATAATACTTTAAAAGGATACAAATATCATCTAAAAAGAATATACAAACAAGAAAACGGACACCATCTTGGATTTTGGTCGAAGGAACAACCAGGCGCAAGAAATAATCATCTTGAAATAGATAATTACTTGATGAAAGAGAATAATAATTAATGAAAGAAATGCACCTCCTTCGCCAACAATTTTACTTCAATCATGGATAAGAAACTTAGTATATCCTACACAAACATCTTATTCAACTCTCAACATTTAAGTAAGATCATTTTTCAATTTGTAATACTGAATTAATTCTATTATATATATTTCAATCAAATATTTAATTAAAAATTCTATTCAGATGCCCGTTTTACCATTAGATTTACAAAGAAAGATAATATGTATGATATGTGTAATGATAAGGACTTATGTAATTTTATTAAAGAATGTAGGTTTCTATTGTATTCAGACGATCTAAAAATTTACAATGCAATAAATAATATTATTGATTGTATGTTGAATCAGAGCACTCTGTCCTCTCTCCAACAGTGGTGTAACGATAATCTTTGTCCTTGAATATAACCTGTTCTTTCAGTAGGAGGAATAATAATATTTTGTTTGATTATTCCATTGAGGGAATTATGCTTGATAGAACGGATAAGGTGAAGGACCTAGGTATAATGTATGATTCCAAATTAACCTTCATTGAACATTGTATTACCATTGTGAACAAGGCTTTTAGGACACTTGGCTTCATTAAGAGAAATGCCGCCCACGGGGCTTGGAGTAGTTGGTAGCGTGCCCACCTTCTATACCGAACGTCGCGGGTTCGGACCCCAGGCAGTCCGATGATTTTATTTAAGGCATTTGGATACCAAATGACTTGAATAGAAATGCCTGGACCCCAAAAATATATATTAGGGGTATTCATGATCTTGCGTTTTGTCGTAAATGTCCTAAATCGTAAACAGTTTAGCACAAAAGTTAACGAACGGACCAAAAATAAATTTGTCCAATGTCGTATTTAATGAGATTCAGTGAGATCGAACAACATTCATAACCTACTAAAAGTCTTTTTCTTTTTAAAATTGTCTCACCCATATCTCATTCATTTTTATTTTTAAATAAATAAATAAGATAAACAAACAAAACAACACACTAAACACTTGAAAACAAAACACAAAAACTTTTTAGGTTAGAATATAACTTTGACATTTCTAAAGGCGGGATTTGGTTTACAACATACGACACCGATATAACAGACCTGTGGCCGTCGTATGTACTATTTAGCAATACGAGAGGTAAATGTCGTATATCGTATACTCAAATAAGACATAGGAGACTTTTAAGACGATAGGACGTCGTATATACAAGATCATGAATACCCCTATTATTTTCTAGTTCGCTCACAGCTTGAATTTGCACCTTTAATTTGGAATCCCACTACCGCCTTTCATACCAACTTGGTGGAGAGAGTACAGAGGGTCTTCCTGAGATATTTATTCTATAGACAGGTTGGCCTTCCCTCTTTGGGTGTTGGCTATGAGAAATTATTGAATTTGTTTGAGATGGAATGTCTTGCGGGGAGGATGCGATTCACATAAATTTTTGTGATCTTCGGAGTGACCGCTGGGACTGCAGCGAATAGCTGCCGAGGTTGGGTTTAGAGTCCCGGATTTCGCTCTGAGATTTGGGTCCCTCTTCTACCTCAGGCACTGTCGCACAGGGATCGGAGAAAGGTCACCAGTTTTAAGAATGATTATTGAATAAACTCGGAGGGAGGCAAACCTGTCTTCCTGAGTGTATACCAACTGTATATATGGAATTTGTTTGTACTTTTATTCATTTATTTTTATTTTTTTAATTTTATTGTGATTCTTTGTATGTTTTTCCTTTTTTAACTTCCATGTAATTGGATTATTTCTGTTTGGAAGTAAAAAATAAATATTATATTATATTAAATTTTCCCAGTCGAGACCTCCCTCAAGCTAAAGGTATAAAGTGAAATTGATAAGAACTAAACTATACGCATTATATTATATAAAAACATCAGTAGATCTACGTGTTATTTTTTTTTTTTTTGCCTATTAAAAAAGATATATTTCTTTCCTATTTGGAAATTTACGTTATGCTTTTTATTGTATTCCGCGAATTAACTTATTGACGTCTGTTTTATTTTTTAGATTATATCTTTTCTTCCTGGCTGCATGAGACAATAGTCATCATAGATCTTTGGACCTTATGCATCCATTAATAAAAAAAAGAAATAATCATTTTTTTCTATCACAAAATAACGAGATCATTCATTATATTATTATTATATTGGTCGCATATATTCATCCCCTGATAAAATATCTTCTAGAAAATATTGTGCTCTTTTTTCAAGCTTTATGAGTGAATGAATACACACACCTGCTATAATATTATACTTTTTCTTGGCTGATATTTCGTTAGATAGCTAAAATTAATTTTTTTTTTTTTTCAGATCTATTTTAACTGAGATTAAAAAGATTATAATAAATCTTCACTAGAAGATTGGAATCTCTTAAAGTCTCTATCTGGAAAAACATTTATGAATTTCTCTAGTGGATTTAAAGGTATTAAAATAAACTATTTAATATTATTTGGAGTGAAGTTGCTGTTGATGTTTAAAATTAGGAGCAGGCAAAAACAAAGCCTTTGGATGCCAAATGCCGAATCTATTGAATAATAGATTGTTAAGTTGGCTTTTTAAAAAATATACATGTAGACGGAATTTGTGCATCAATAATAATTACAACGTTGTGTCTAAATTATTATATATAAGAAGATAGACAAATCGAAACGAAATGTCTCCCTGGGCATTTGGCAAACCAAGGCTTTGCTTTTGCTGGTCCTGTACTTCCTCTTCCTCATTTAAAATATTTCATTATTTATTGAAAATTCTTTTGGTCGTTTTTCGGTTGAATCATTTAATTGGAAATATTTCCACCAATGTGTACTGTTCATTCTCAGTGAAAATCATGATTTTGTGTATATCTCTCTAATGTCCGTTTGAACCAACATATTTTAGAACTTAAGCTCGTCTTACATCTTACAATTGAATTTGAAATCAGAATATCGAATCTTAAGATCCTTTATTTGTGCCACCATAAATAGAAAAACAGAAAAGAACCTGCGTGGTTCGCTTTCAAGATCGCGAATTATGCCCAAACACAAATTCATCTCGCACAGTCTTTGCATCTTTAACGATATTTTGATATTTTACTATCTATTTATAAGCCGCCACTCTAATATCTTGTGAGTACTTGAATGAAGACCACGAGTTACCCGAGCATTTTTAAGAAGCCTTTGTCACGTTTCGCTTGTGCCCCATCAAGCGTTTCTCTAATGAATAACTTTCATAAACAAAGCATAGAAGTTTGTTCATTTAATTCTTAAAATGCACTCCTTACAATAAATAAATTTAAAAAAAATGAAAACTTGCCAGATTGAGAGAGCAGAGAAGTAACCCAGTCCAAAAAAAGCTTCCAACTGGTTCGTGAAAAGTGCATCTGAAGATAGATCAAAGTAATAATTAATAACAAAGCATAAATATGTCTTATTTTCATTTAATATTCATAACCAATTAAAACGATATATTGACTGGATCCTTATAATCAGGGCTTGTCTAAGATTCTTTAAGGTGCTCCCTCTAACCAATTTACATTAACGGATCTAAAAGGGATTTTTTTAAAGTATAGAACTTCTAATCAAATATCATTCAATATCAATTAAGATTTATTTTACGTACGTATGCGAGACTTGTTATATAACTCGTAGGTGCTCTTTAATCTCACTACTTTCATTTTCTTTTTCGCAGCCTAATTTTACTATTGTATCCCAATTGCAATAAGACAATAAAAAACTATCAGTGGAAATTCGAATATTTTTTTTTTTTTTTTTTTTAATGGGTATAAGGTCCAAGACCTATAATGACCAATAGTCACATCAGCCAGGAAGAAAATAAAAACAAAAGGAGAAGCATAATATAATAATATTTTAATGTGTAAAGAAATAATTGCAGCTAGATATATTAGCTGTAATTCTTTTCTTTACACATTAACGATTATCCAACTACATAATTCACATCTTGTAATAATATTTTGTTCTTAAAGATATATAACATATTTTTTATACCTCAATTGTAGTGATAGTTTTATTAGGATATGAAGGGTTTGAAGTCGCAGACTGACCGAAACGTCGGCTTTAAGTGACTAATAAACGAAATAAACGTAGCTGCAATCGCTCTTTTCTTTCTTCCTTATTTAAAATATTTGGATGAGTTTGATAACAGTTGAAAAATAAAATCTGATTGAATTCTTGACATCCGGGCCAATTTATACTCCAATTTAAAGAGACTGTTTCTGAATATAATTTAATTTAATCCGCTTCGGATTATAAATTAATTTTATATTAAACTATATTCAGAAGCAGTACCAAGTTGGGTAGTGTAAGGCAGTGCTTCTTAAACTTTTTGAAGTCGCTACCCCCTTGGAAGCCAAGTCGTTATCTCTCGACCACCCGATTTTTTTATCTTCCAATTATTCTGCGAAATATCTCGACTGGGCCAACCTGCCCTAAGGGCAACGTGTCTCGGTCTCCCCTAAGCATACATTTATTAGTGCATTTACTAGTAAAAGTTTGAAAAAAATTAACCAAGTATTTAAACTTATCTAAGAATATTTGTTACATTTGTGACTCTTCGCGGACCCCCTGCGAGTAGTCCATGGCCCCCTAGGGGACCGCGACTTTAAGAAGCCCTGTATAAGGGGTCGTTTCTTTCCACCCCTTCCACTGGGTTAACCAGCAACTCGAAATAATAAAAATGAATATACTATATATACAAATTAAAGTTAAATGAGTTAAGTCATTAATTTTCTCTAAACTCATCGTTTTTTTCTTGAATGGATACAAATTAAGAACGTCGGTAATTTGGCCCCTTCCCCCCGCCTCTGGAGGTTAGATACACCAATGTTTATATTATACTAAAGTGGTCCAGGTGACCGGAACACTCCCCCTCCCTTGGATAGGTGCTTGGCTCGCCTGTATAGAGGAGAGGGGAACTGGGATTAAAACGCCAATTGGCAATGTTAAGTTACTCGAGGCCATTGGACCGCTAGTTGGCCTACTGTCCCAGCCAACCAGGCAACTAGCTTGTTAGCTAGGTGGGTAGGTAGGTAGGTAGGCTTGGCTTGGCTTGACTTGAATTGACTCGGGTTTCTAGTGACCGAGTACCTGTCATCAAATGACGTAACCCATTCACGGACAACATTTGAGCGCTAGGTGTTTATGTTTTGAATTTAACAATTACTCGCTCTTAAACAAAAATGTAATAATTTTATTAAATTATATTTCTACTAATGTGGAGTAGAACTTTCGAACCAAATACAGTAGTAACACATACCATCTGTTTCTGTTTCCACCCCTTCTACAGTATATATATATTTCACGTGTGTAAGACAGAAAGTCTTGAATAACCAAAGGAAGAGCATCTATTTTATATGAAATTTCTCATATCTGTAGAAACGTTTCGACTTTAATTATATAACAGGCAGGGTTGATTCCAGCCGAAACGTTCCGAATAGAATGCTCAACTATTGAACACAATAGTTAACAATTCGATTTTTTTTCTTTCATCTTGGTAATTCAAACCTTTTGATAATTCAAAAACTCGATAATTCGAATTTTTTTGTGGTCCCTTGGATTTCGAATTATCGAGAGTCGACTGTAGGCCTATACCTATTTATATTTTCTTCTAATGAGATAACAGCTTGGTTATTTTTTGTTGATATGATAATATCGTTAAATCCGAAACGTTTCATTAGCTTTGGTTTTATTTATTATTTAAATTTTTCTACTTTTCCAGGAGTTACATAAAAAATTCACAATTTTATTTACCATCATACTATGTGTGTCAATATTAAAACACATTATGTTTTTTTTTTTTATTATTCCATTGCTTTTATAAAAGAAGATGGAAATCTTTATTGGAATTTTCGAACCACAAAATTTTTCATATTATTAAACAAACAAATGGAATAATCACATGAGGAAACACTAGAAGAGGCAAGTGGCTAAGCTGTGGATTACGGAGTCTGATGTCTCAACACTGCTCGAGTTCAATCCAGCTTGCCCCAAATAATTCAAACATTTGCCGAAGTCTCGTTTTAGGGTAGGAAAATGGGAGAAAATCTCACTCCAGAGGCACAAAGGGCCCAATTTGGAGTGGCTTAAGTGCCTTAAAAATAAGGATTACTGCCTCATAAAATCCATCCATTCATGAGGAAACGCTTGGGGATGTCCTTCACGGATACAACCTAGGCCGCTAAGAAAGCAGATGATTGTTAAAAAAAATTTTGAAGGCTAAGAGCAATGAACGCTCAAGGTCACTTTCTGTTTTTTTGATATACCCTATTATAAATATTATATCACATTTATTTCTACTATCGAGTATTTTATAAATTCTTCGTGATGTCTCAGCCACTGGAACAAATAATAGAAAGTATTTTTTTATAAAGAAAGTATTGCAATCGCACAAAAAAATACGTTTTTGAGATCAATGAAAATACGCTTTTTGAATCTTCTGAGCGTAAACTGATCTCGTAAATGGTCTGTCTGTCTGTGTGAATGTGAAAAATACACACGTCGCAGGTGCGGAACATTTAGAGCTTCAATTATAAGGTCGTAAAATTAAAAATGGCGAAATTAAGATTTATAAATAAATTTGTAATAGCACTTTATCAGATAGGGCTCAGAGTCCCACACGTGGATGTTAACCACGAGCTGCTCGAGCTTAGACTGGCCATTCCTTTGTTTCTTGATTATTATAAAATGTGACATTTTAGAGGAAAATAATGTAATAAAAATTGAGATTTTAGATCTTTCTCCGTTATAACACCTATATATTAGATTGAGGTAAAATATCTCCAACGATATAAATTTATTTATGGCATTTTACGGGTCCTGTTTATAACGAAGACTTGTTTCGTAAGAGAAGGAATTTATTAATTGCTTGTGAATATGGGTGGGATGGATGATTTTTTTAGTGATGTCTCAGGTATCGGAATCTAGTTCTGATATATCGGCATAACATTTTATCTTTAATTAGGCCACCGGCTACTTTTTGTTGAGAGGTCGTCAGCTTCGAGGTCATCTTCGTTCAAGAAATATTTGCTAGCTTATCCGGGTCAACAGCTAGGTTATTTCCCCAACACTTTTTTAATCCATTCAATCAAATTTTAGACAATGAGATAAGTCAAATATGCAAACAAGTTTGCTTCTCAATTACAAATAAGTATTTTGATGATAAAAGAGAAATAGGAAATAAAAAATCTCATTAATTCTGGAATGCTATACTTATTTTTTTACACCTGTACTCCATAATAACAGTAACGTAACTTTTTAGCTGTGTGTGGAGGAAAGTGGAGCACTATGAGAAAGTCTCAAAGTACCCTAAGCAACCGTAGTCAGCCCAAATTTCGTTTTTACTTTTTTTTCACTTTATTTCATGTGATGTGATTTCGGCCATTACATATTCATTTTTTTTGTTTGTTATATAATCTTTTGTTTTTTTTTTTTCTTCATTGAAATTTTCAAGAAATTATGAAAAGTCACTTTCTGAATCATCTACTCTCTGTGTTTCAGTATTTGTTTTTTTTAACTGTTTTTACTTTCTTTTATTTAGATTTTGTAATACTTCCTCACTAATATGACATTCAAAATACTTACTGAATAATAAGGGTTTGTTTGGAAAGCGGGAGTCTTTAAGAGAACGTCAATATATCGTTTAAGATAAACAACTGCGAGATGATTGTTTTGACGGTTCATGCATGATTCATGTTCCAAGATAGCATTAAATAAATTTCAATTTCACCCTTATATTATATACTTCTTTAAATTTGCCCATCCAAAACATTCATCTCACACTCATTTATTAAAAATGCTTATTCAACTTTAAGGGGAGTTTTAAATTTTTTTCAATATTTCAAAAGTAAATCCTTACCTTTTGTAATTTACAAAAATATATACATTTAAAGTATTGTAAACTAGCTGCGCAGCACACTTTCGGCCTTTGTCATTATGGTCGTTAAATAAACGAAATTTTCCAGTCTAAAAACAAATATTTTAAAAATTAGCGAGTTAAAATAATATTTTATATGAAAAAAAATAATAAATATTAATTAAAAAACATTTAACCCTTATCTTGTTCCAGGGCCAGTTTCTTCATCCATGGTCAAGCAAGGGCGAATACAAAGGAGGGTAAAGGGGGTCATTCCCCCCCCCCCCCCCCGAGACTTGAAAAAAATACTTTAAAAAAATTTACTTTTAATGTAAAATTTTAAAAATTAATACTTAAAAATTTGATTTGTATTTATATTCTGGCAAACAAGTACAAAATGCGCCTTTAAATTACTGAAATTAAGAAAAAATTGTGTGTTGTGCGACCAGTCACACCAGATTACCCCTCTCCCCCGAGAAACACCTCTCTCCGTCCTTGTGGTCAAGTAATCTTGTAATGAAGAAAAAATTATAGCACACCTCATAATTTTATTTTTAAAGAAGTAGAATCAAAATAAATATTTTTACTTCTTTTAATCATAAAATATTGAGATAGGATATATTTTATAAGATTAGAAACAAGGGCGGATCCAGAGGAGTTTCTCGGGGGGGGGGGGGTAATCTGGTGTGACTGGTCGCACAGCATACAATTTTTTCTTAATTTCGATAATTTAAAGGCGCAATCCGTACTTGTTTACCAGAATATATATACAATACAAATCAAATTTATAAGTATTAATTTTTAAAATTCTACATTAAAAATAAATTTTTTTTCAAAAAAAAAATATTTTTCTCAAATCTCGGGGGGGGGGGGGAACCCCCCTTGTATCCGCCCTTGATTAGAAATTTGCGTGATGTGTTTGTGCTTAAGTTTGGGCAAAAATATTTTATAAGATTTCTTCATTTCAAACCTAAGTCTCTTAACTAAAGGCTAGCTACTTGACCATGGAAAAAACGGGCCCTTATTCTTCGCGTAGGTCATTAAATGAATATAGATATAAAAATACATTAATGGTCTTGATTTTATATTATTAGTTACGATTTTATAAATAGTTATACCTCGAAAAATCTAAAGATACCTTATCTGGTTAGTTATGGGAATCCCACAAAAATGTACGCACACGTGTAGGGATTGTTGCATAAAAATAGGGGAATTGTCGCATGGCGGTCTTAGTGAGATATCGCTTAGTCAGATATTATTATATTAACATTATATATAATCTAAGAAAATTAGCCGCATAATCGCGCATTTAATAATAGGCTAATCCTTAGAATTAAAAAATATAAAAGACATGAGAATTTAAATCTGGGACCATACAATGAGAAGACGCTTATTGTTATTTTGTGTTCCGAAGGAAAAAAGAAAATCAAGAACATATTATATAATACAATACAAACAGTGGCGTAACTAGATTTTTCAGGCCCATAAGCAAATTCTAACTACGGGGCCCCTACTAACATTTTTTTATTTCATATTTGAATATTTCTAAATATATAAACCAAACAAAAAAAAGAAATGTTAATTAAATATGTTTTTTCCACTGAATAGAAGAAATATATCGGTTTGCCTAACGTCTGGTCATCCTCAGTACAAAATGTAATTAGTTTGGCGGCCCTTCGTCTGGAGTTGAAAGCATTGCAAGGAGAGAAAGGAGGGGAGGGCGAGCATCCGAACCATTCGCTCACGAGGTCGGCCGAAATATTTGTATTATATAATATAAGACGGTTCTTCTGTCTTTCTTTCTCCTGATCTTATGTTTTGTATTTGCTCTCGACCCAAGCGAAACTTACAAATAGCCTCCTGATTTTAAATAATTTTATTTTTAAATTTTCCTTTAAATGAATTTTTAAAATTTTAATTTATTTTTAGGTCCCGACTTCTTTTGCTTACCCGGTCGCCCGTACAAAAATTATAAAAAAGGAAAGATGTCCCATGTGACATGCAAACTCAAGAATTAAAAACCCGTTCGAAAAATCGGTCAAGGTAACGAGGCCACCGTTGAGAGAGGAGAAAAAAGGCTAGCAATAGCATCAATCATGAGGGTAGTTCAGCACAACCCCGAAAAAGAAGTAAAATTCAATGGAAGCAATAAATATGTGAAAAATATTGTCACATCGTCATTCTTTTTAAACCACTCTAAAATTGATAATTGCTCAAAAAATAGAGAAATTGGTGTAATTTTTTTTTCTTGCATCCAGTGTCACTTCGTTTTTTGGGTTGTTGTTAAATGACAGTAAACATTTTCAAATTAATTTTAAAACACTTGTCTCTTTAATATTGGAAGAATTCTTTTTAAACCTTATCTCGAAGATTTATTTCAACATTAAAAATGTTAACAGACCGAATTTTTATTGCAATACAATTTTAACCAAAGTAAATGGCAAAAAGCCTGTCGAAAAATATTTAAGGAAACTCGGACAGAACAAGATTTGTTTTATATAATGGATTCTAACTGAAAAATTATTTAAAATTTCAATAAATCGGAAAGAAGACATTTAGATTTTATTTGGTAATTGTTTTCATAGAAAATACATTTTTTATTATACATTGTTGAACCAAATCTTTATATAATAAATATATACACAGTATGCGATGACCCAGGGACATAAAATATATACACAGTATGCGATGACCAGGTACATTAAATGTATTTATTTTATGTACCTGGGACATCGCATACTGTGTATATATTTAATATATAAAGGTTTGGTTCAACAATGTATAAAATCCACTGTGACACTTTCATAATGACTTTTCGTCAGCTCTGAATATGGATCAAACTCGGAACCGAAACGACAGCTGTGTGGATTAAATAAATAAAGAAAAAACTTTAGCTGCGACTCTCATTTTTCTACCTTTTTATGAATATACCATCACAGCTATAAATTGCGTTTTGTAACAATGATTAAATGGATCGAGTTTAGAATCCGATAAAACGTGCTAATCTAAAAGGTGACGGTTTATCATTTTTAATTCATAATAAAATAATATTACTTTAATTTTTAATTTGAATTAATTTGACAATCATTTCCGTTATATATCTTTCGCCAGGCTTCTTACGATGTTTGCTTAAAATTGTATTTATAAAAACATTTGTTACATGCATGATATTAACTCGTGAATAGCGAATCGTCGGACATCCACTAACAAAGTTTTTCTTTTATTACACTGACATACAGTATAGCAACGCCAATTGGAGGGACCTTGTTTATTCCTTTTAGTTTGTTTTGGTCTGTTTATTTCGCTTTCCTGTTCTGTTCCATACGGTATCCCTTAAAAAAATAAACTTCACTTCCATTAGATTGATAGTTTCGGAGAAATTATTTTGTTTTCAATCGAATTTCTGAAAGTGAAATGAATTCGAATCGCATACGTCAAAACGAAATTCTCCAGGTCAAAACAAACAAAAATCTTACACTATTTCAAAATCCATCCCTTATAAATATAAGTGATTCAAAACATAATTAACCTTGTTGCATTTAAATTTATTTTTTTTTATTAATTATGTTTAAAAAAAAAAGGTCATAGATATTAAATAAAACTTCAGGATTTTTCTAAGTGGTAGGTTTATTAGCACATATCTAATTTTTTGAATAAATTCTCTTTCTCAAAGGATTGTTATAAATAGAGCCCGGGTTCCTATGCAAATGCATATTCTATTTGCTAACATGTACGTCGCGGAAAACCAATTTTCCATCCGAATCATGCCCCCTTGGAATGGTTCACATTTTATATTGCATATTTGGTGAATATCGCATAAAGTTGCACATTTAAAATTTTTTGCACTTTTTTAACATATTTCGGCAAAAGTTTTATTTAGAGTGTCTCTTGAACAAAAAGCTATGCTATCTGAGGAATGTTCGTACAAACAATATGTCAGCATAAAAGTAATGTCGAAAAACTTGCGTCTTCCCCCAACTTGCATCTTCCCCCGAGTTACCTTATATATATATTATATTTAACGATAACTAATAAAATAGAGGTCAGACCAATCCACTTATTCTAAAGTATTGTCTGAACTTATATTTTATAGAACAGGAAAAGGAGCAAATATATAATCTCCGTTTTTCAAAAATTAACAAGTCGTTCCGGGTAAATTTTATTATTCCATCATCAATCCTGTTTAGGTCCCGGAGTTGGTCATAGGGGCAAAATACATGCATAATTATGTATCATATGTACGATGGAGTCAGAATCAGTTACTTTCTCATATGATACATAATTATGCATGTATCGTGTCCATATGACCAACTCCGGAACTTTGAATTGGACTGATGATGTGATAATAAGATTTTCCCGAAACGTCTAGTTAAGTTGTGAAAATCGGAGGCTTTATATTTTTTGGCTGGTCCTGCTCCTTTTCCTGTTGTATAAATAAACAGCCAGTGAATTCATTCATTTATATTTATATAGTATAAGAAGAATTTTCAAACCCTCTTCCCTCTATTTGAGTATGATAAACGTTTAAGGTGGTTTTCTGTACCAATACAGGCCCGTAGTGTTCGGGGGAGGGGGAGTCCGAGAGGTATTCCCCCTTCCAAATAATATATTTTTTTTTTTTTTTAATTTCATTTAAGGTCTTTTTCGGTATCGAAGGCCATTTAGACCCCATCCCTATTTATTTAAATTGATTGGTAGCCAATTCAATTTAAATAAATTTTTGTCTGCGAGCCCGCAACCCTTGGTACAAATGACCAGCATGCTAACCACTGCCAAATTCTAAAGAATATCAAATATTTTTTATATTTTCTAACACTATTTATCACCTTGTTTAGAAAGAACGCTTTTTATAATATTTTTTTTTTTTTTTTTTGGGGGGGGGGGAGGGTCGACTTCCTTGGCTACGGCACTGTATCAATATATTAATTTTTTAAACTATTTTAACTCTATTTAATATAAAATATTATTCTCAAACTCTCTATATTTTATTTAGTGAAAAAATTTTTTATAAAAGTTTGACATTTGTCTTGTATATATTACTAGCTGCGCAAACCGCTGCCTCGCCCCTATAGAAAATTTTTCTTTCAATTTTTGGAATAGATGTTATATTAATTAATTTTATCATTAATAATTTTTCAAGTGTTATATTTTTTAGTAAAATGGGGTTCCACACCCCGTATTCACAAGAATTTCTGATCATTTTTTCTATGTATTGAAAAAAATAGAGCAGGGCTTGTTAAGCTTTTTCACAAACGGGTCGGTCAGAAAATTACCAACGACTTGAAGGGCATACCAAATTATTATTATTATTTTAATAGCTACATAAGGGCTAAAGAAAATTAAATGGCGATGTATTTGTTTATCAAATATTTGTTTTGAAGAAAAATTTTCAATATTGATATCTTTAAAGGGAATAAAAATAAACTTGGCCCTTAGTCAAACTCAAAACAGGGGCGAAGAGGATAAAAAATTAAAAATTTCAATCCTAACCCCCCTAATTGGAATTACATTTTTTGGATTAAATATTTCAATTCATCTAGAATTTGAAATTCTAATATAATCTAATATATTAATTTTACTGATTGTGATTTAACAGGAGCATAAAAAAAAAAAAAAAAATAGATCTCATAACTTAACTTGACTTTTCCCGTACTAAAAGCTCAAGTGAACTCAACTAAACCTGCTTTTACACTGGATCAGTTGGTTCAGATAAAGCTCAGTTCCTGGCCAGTTCGTTAAAGAAAAAAAAAAACATCTCTAGTTGACCGCCAATTAGAAAAGATATATAGAAAATTCTAAATGAATAAAAAAATTATTTGTTTATATTTACATTAATTAGCTTATCGTCAACAATATATTTTTCAAATGTATCTAAATTATTCACGAAATGAATGAACTTTTATACGATACAATTCATGTAATATATAAACAAGTTAGACATTTCGTGAATTATATAATTTTACTATAAGCTCTCGTAACGTAAACCATTCATAAATCTCCCTCTCCTCTCATGCGATTTCAAATAAAACGAAATAATTATAAATGAAAATTAAAATAAAAAATATTTATTATTATAGAAAAAAGTTTGATATTTTCAAAAGGCGTTGTCTTTGCCCGATTCAGGAAGGACGCGTCAGGTATTCAATGACGCAACACTTGACTCCTATCAACATCTGACACCTGATACTCGAACTCGTCTCCTTCTAGACGGCCTCATTTGCAAGTAATAAGACTTGGATTGCTACCCAATTTGGATTTCTAACGGTTAGCCACATATTTGATTTTTCTGTTCATTTTGTTTCAAAGGTATCGATGACTCTGAAGTGACAGAGAAGAACACTGGGCTTCGATTAAATGTTCTCCAGCAAAGAGCTTCTCTCATGCTAATTCGTTCGTTTTACTTTCAGACGAAGAGGCGCGTAATTACATAATTAATTACCGATAATAAACAGAGCAGTTCAAATTGATGTAACTTGATAAGAGAGACCTCTCAGTAACGCGGTTACGTATGTGTGTGATCTTAGCCCGATTTCAAGAAAATTAATATTTCACGTAAAAAAATAAATATAAATAATCCAGTGAATTTGGGGGAATGACACTGAACACACATATGTACACTAAAGTACCTCGATTGGCCGGTGGGGACACCTCGAAGGCTGCTTTGGCGAAGACGGGCACGAAGAACGTACTTAAGAACGTGACACTAAAACACCTGTTTGGAGAGAAAGAGACACACCGGCCGGTTACAGAGCCGGACCACAAATGGAGCCCCCATCCCCCACCCATGACGTTTTATATGGAACTCCCGCCTCCTGACCCAGACAGACCGCCACTTACAGTTAGCTGCAGACGTTTTGTTGGCATCCAACTCATTCACGTCCCCTTTTTATAAGGGGTGCAGCCCCCTTGGCCCAACCCTCACAATCACTATAATTCTTAACAACTCCAAAAGAAATATGAATTAATTTTAAAAAAAATTAAGAGGGAAATTTCGAGACGTGGGGCACGATGAGACATGAATATTTTGATAGTGAAAGAATAAATCTAACAAACTATTAATAATAGAGACAACTTTCTCTGGCAATTTTTTTTTTTTTCTAGAATTTTTTTGAAAACATATTAGTACCCAAGACGTAAATAGAGGTATCACCATTTTTTTTTAATTAGCATAGACGTTGGAAACATCCCCCCCCCCAGTCAGACGGTGGGGATGAGGAGAAGGGTACATTGCCTCTTCCCTGTGATTGTGGAGGCGACAGATGGGGCAAGCGAAAATAATATATATATAAGGGGATATTTTAAAAATAGTTTTGTGTATGGGAGGAGGGGAATTTTTAAAAATGAGTTCGGACACTCCCCCCCCTTCGAAAAAAATTATATATACGCCCCTGATATATAAAAAAAAATCTCGACATCGAATTTTTGACATGAAACCAATACTTTCTATATATATTAACATATATAGATAAGAGAAAGTAAAAATATGATTAAATGTTGATTGTGAGAGAGAAAACATTTGGTGGCTACCCAGAAGGGTATGTTATGATTAAAGACCGGACAAAAAAGCATAAAAATATGAAAAAAAGTCCTTAAAAAAGCATAAAAAAAGTCCTTAAAAAATCATAAAAAGTTGTTCACAATAAGCATAACATTTGAAAAAAAAAAAAATCTCATAAGCAGCTTCTACTCATACCAATTGCGAATACAAAGGGGGGGGGGGGGGTAAAGGAGGTAATTAATTTTAATATAAAATTTTAAAAATTAATACTTAAAAATTTTATTTGTATATATATTTTGGTAAACAAGTACAGAATGCAACTTTAAATTACCGAAATTGTGCGGCCAGTCCCACCAGATTACCCTCCCCCCCCCAGGGGGCTCCGGGGGCTCGAGCCAGAGTAGGGAAGGCTCGATTTACGCAGTTGCCGAAAGATTTTCTTTACATGAATGTTTTTGTTGAATAATGTTTGGAATTATTTTTAAAAATTATATAAATATTCGTAAAATAAGTTCAAATAAACATGAAAACTCAAAAAAGCATAAAAAATGCAATCTCAATACACTTAGTTTCGTGTAGAAAATTAATATCTAATGGTTACTTATAAAATTCAGCTGTAAGCATTTTGATTAAAATCCTGTCTCTAATTATGATACTTTGTTTAATTTATGAGAAATTCGTTCAACCCTCGTCCCTGATTGCCATCTATCTTTTCATTTCTCTCTTAAAATAATTTTTAATTTTCTCCTTCTTACTATATAAAAAATTTTAAACTTAATTATTCTTTTTGTTTCAGTTTATAAAGATGCGTGTCAATAATATGTTCAAATTCGTCACATTATGCTAACAAAAAGAATGGAAAGATGCACAGTCATTTTGAAATCTCAACTAAACTTTTGGTGAAGAAACAATTATCGAAAGTCATAGTCGGCTGTGGTTTAAATGATCGCAGTGGAGTTCTTATATGTAAGTTTATTAATCAATATTTCAAAATCTTAAATGATTTTTATTTGAAAAAAATTATGATACAAAAATTATATTGAAATTAAATTAAAATATATAATAATAATAAATTAGATTTCTAATGTATTTTTACATAACAATTTATATTCAAAAACTTTGTGCATTGGAGAGAAAAAAAATCTGGTGTGACTGTTAGACAACTTCCTCTTACCCTTTGGCAAGAGAAAGTTGGGTACTGTGCCTTTCACACCAGATTTTTTGTGTCGAGATATATTTAGTTTCCCATAGCACCTTAGTTAACTTAACCACTTGCATTTCAGGTAAAAAAGTCAATTGATTCATAATTTCCTTAGGCTCTGTGTATTTTAAATGTTGACTGCTTGCAAAGGCGCCGGAACTGGGGGAGGGGGCAAGGATACATTGCCCCCTCCTGGCATCCTATAGGAGGGGGCAGGGGAGGGGGCAATATGTCTTCTTTTATTTAATTTATTTTTAAAAATGATACATGGTTAAAAATAAAATCTTTTAATTAAAAGAGTAAGAAATTCATTTTTTTCCAAAATATTTTATATAGATCCTATTGAATTTTCTAATTTCTAAAAATATTTTATATTGAATTAAAATAACAAAATTTAGATAACATGAAAACTTGAGACTTTATCCCTTCAAAAAACTAAAAATAAAATTAAAAATATTTTTTTCCTTCAAATAGTAAAAAACTATAGAGCCTAAATTATTAAATTAAAATTTTTTTGCTAGTGATTTTATCAAAAACTTTTTTAGGCTCTATAGTAGATTTGTTTTAAACTATTTGAAGGAAATAAATATTTTTAATTCCCTTTATTTTTTTTTATTTTTATTTTTTTGAAGGGAGGTTGCCCTTCTCCCTCTGATCCAAATTCGTTCCGGCGCCCCTGACAGCTTGAAATAAACTATAGTTATTTTTCAAAATTTTAATCTCATATTTGGATATTTTATACACAATAGAGAATCCTAAATACATACAAAATTTCATAAGAATTGGAAAAAATTTTTTCTAAATGTGTAAGAAGTTCCAACTCCCTTTTGAATCGAAATTTACATACAAATCCCCATAGGGATTTAACATGGGCTCTATGGAAGAGCCGGAGAATGAATTTGAATAATGGTAAAAGTTAAATTTCATTCATAAATGACTATCCTATATCATCATCGTGAGACATCATCACATAATTAAGGTAGCCTACAACATGTCTAATTTTCTGGCAATCATTTTTCCCTACTTCAAATGTTTCAGACCATAATCAATCATTTTATTATCAAATTTTCTTTTAATAATTTAATACACTGTTCCAAGAAATCAACGTTTCATTTGATAAGATCATAAATTTATATCAAAGCAATTGTGTTATACTATTACTTTCTCTTACCTATATATATATATATATATATATAAGAAGAAAGTATTGGTGTCATTCGAGATTTTGATGAAAATACACGTTTTGAGGTCCCCTGAGTCTAAAAATGTGCGTCCTGCAAAATGGTCCGTCCGTGTGTCTGACGGTGAACAAAATGTCTCAAGATTGAAAAGAGCTACGAGGTTGAAATTTTATATTTAAGATAGGCACCCTCCTGGGACTTAATACGAAGATTGTGAACAAAAAGTACTAACGCTTTACTGATCTATTGAATACTTTTTCAGTTTTTTTCGATTTTCACAAAATTGGCTTTAACGATTTTGATTAAAATTCATAAATCAACTATTTTTTATATGCCCTTTAAAAAGTATGTCAGTAAAGTTTTTCGTGAGAATTGTTTGAAGTACACTTTACTAATGTATTTCAGATTTTTCAAATTCATTTTCCGGCTCTTTCTTCCATAGAGCCAATGTTAAATCCCTATGGGGATTCGCATGGAAATTTCAATTCAAAATGGGGGTCAGTCAGTCCCCTTTGTAAATTTTTACACATTTAAAAAAATTTTCTCCAAATCTTATGAAATTTTGTATTTATTTAGGATTTTCTATTTTATATGAAATATACAAATATGAAATTAAAATTTTGAAAAATAACCATAGTTTTCTCAAATACACAGAGCCTATGGAAATTTTGAATCAATTATCTTTTTTACTTATGAAACGCAAGTGGTCAAATTTGGTGCTATGGGAAACAAAATATATCTCGGTACAAAAAAATCTGGGGTGACAGCACAGCACACAACTTTCTATCACCTTTGGTAAACGAAAGTTGTGTGCTGTGTGTGCGTTAATCACAATAATGCGCAAATTTATTGAAGCAGCATTAAAACAAATATTTTAATATAATTAAGTTTTTACATTTTCGACAGCACTGAATAGTGAAAAAATTAAAACATTTTTTTTTAAATAATTTTTAAACTTTTACAATAATTTCTTAAAAAAATAAACTACTTTATCAGATATTTTAATTTGACTTGAACTATATAATAACTAGAACAATTTATTTTGATTTTTTGCTTTTTTAATACTCTAACAATTTTAATTGATTCCGCTAATTATCACAACACCATTCATTTATATCTCTTGATTTGTTCTAGATGGATGAATTAATCGGAGTTGGAGCATCTCTTCAAAGTGAGAATGAATGAAATTCATTTAAATATTTTATAATCTAAAAAATAATCACGGAATAATAAAGTCTGAGAGGAAGAACCTTCAATAAAAAAAACAAGACTTCATTTCATTAATAAAAAAAGAAAATTCATAATCTCAATGATGATTGAATGTCGTAAATATAAAAAACTATGAAGTTAATTAACTCCAACTAAAACTAACTTGGTGGCTAAACACATAGAGGATTTCATAATTCTTCACGGAGATTCGGTAAAATATTTTTTAGCTATTAATAGTAATCTTTCATCAGCTTAGAGTTAAATTATTATATTTAATTTTTATTTGAATACATTCAAAGCTCCCCGAAGAGCCTGAAGACGTGAATAAATTCAAATAGAAAAAATCTGGTGTGACTGGCGCACAGCACACAACTTTCTCTTACCCTTCGGTAAGAGAAAGTTGGGCACTGTGCTGGTCACACCAGATTTTTTGTGTCGAGATATATTTAGTTTCCGATAGCACCTTAGTTTCAAACTTGCATTTTAAATGTTGACTGCTTCAAATAAACTATGGTTATTTTTCAAAATTTTAATCTCATATTTGGACATTTTATACACAATATAGAATCGTAAATAAATACAAAATTTCATAAGAATTGGAAAAAAAAATTTTAAATGCCTAAAAAGTTCTAAAGGGGACCCCCTTTTGAATCGAAATTAACATACAAATCCCTATAGGAAATTAACATTGTTCCTATGCGAAGATAAGGTGGAAAGGGAATTTAAAAAGAGTAGAGAGAGACGATAATGTCTGCAAGTGAGAGAGAGACATATATGTTTTCTTTGAAACAATTAAAGACACAAATAAATTTAAAAAAAATGGGAATTTAAATAATAATTGATTTTTAATCTAATAAAAAGAAAAAGATTTAAATTCCGTTACCATGGCAACCATTTCTATCTTTCCTATGAAGAACAAGAGTAAAGTGGTCTTCAGAAGATTTCAACGGCAAAATGAGAATATACATTTTAAAGAGCATCTAGAAAATAGTTCATTTATGAATTTTAAAAAAAAATCCTTGGAGGGAATTTTGAGAAAATCGAAAAAAACTGAAAAAGTACATCAGTAAAGTACTAGTACTTTTTGGCCGATTTTGTTCAAAAGCTTATTTTGAGATTCTTCAAAGGTACCTAAGTTAAATATAAAATTTCAATCCGGTAGCTCAACTCCTTCATGCTAAAAATCTGTCCACACACATACAGACACACGCACACACATACATACACACACACACACACAGACCAATTTGCGGGACCCACTTTTTTGGACTCAGGGGACCTCAAAACATGTATATCCATCAAAATCTCGACATCGAATTTTTGACATGATCGCAATACTTTCTCTCTCTATATATTTCATATATAGGGTACGAGAAAGTAAAAATCGGGTGTGACTGGTCTCTAATTTGGATATTATATACATAATAGAGAATCCTAAATAAATATATAATTTCATAAAAATTGGAAAACATTTTTTTAAATGTGTAAAAAGTTTCAAAGGGGACCGACCCCCTTTTGAATCGAAATTTACATGCAAATTCCCATAGGGATTTAACATTGGCTCTATGGAAGGAAGAGTTAGAAAATGAATTTGAAAAATCTGAAATACTACATCAGTAAAGTTTACTTAAAACAATGTTCACAAAAAATTTTACTGATATACTTTTTAAAGAGCATGTAAAAAATTATTGATTTTTGAATTGTAATCAAAATCGTTAGAGCCGATTTTGAGAAATTTGAAAAAAACTGAAAAAGTATTTCAGTAAAGTACTAATACTTTTTGGCCGATTTTGTTCAAAAGCTTATTTTGAGTGTCCGGGAGGGTACCTAACTTAAATATAAAATTTCAATCCCGTAGTTCATTTCCTTCATGCTTAAAGACCAACAGACAGACCAATTTGCGGTACCCACTTTTCTGGACTCAGGGGACCTCAATTATGTATTAATATATCCATCAAAATCAAAATCTCGACATCGAATTTTTAATATGATCGCATTACTTTTTCTTTATAAATTACATAAATGGCTTAGAGAAAGTAAAGATTATTATAATTTCCAAGACAGAACAAAAACATGGGCACACATTATAATTATTATTTTGATTATATATCGTTTATTTTTTAGATACTTTTTAAATTGTATTAACCCACCTTCTGTCCCAAAATTGGTTGAGCCTCACTTTACGCTTGTATATTTTTAATTAAAATTAAATTTAAAAAATTCCATAGAAATCAGTCATTGTAACAAAATATAAAATATTTCACGTGCAATGAATGAATCTATTCATCTCATTTTTGGAACATCACATCAAGAGTAATCACATGAGGATATTATCCCGAGTTAATTATTTCTCTTGTATTAAGTGAGGGTTCTCTCCATTTCCTCACCGCTCCGTCTATCGACCGACACTTTTTTTCCTGGGCTGAGCGCAGTGATAGAGGTCTCGCTTCTTTTGCTAGGAGTCAGGGATTAGCTTCAATGGCAAGCGATGAATTTATATTGTCTCCTAATTAATTCAGAAATTGCCAAATGCTAAAAAAAATAAACTTAAAATTAAATTTACCAATTAAACACTAGGTTATTTGTTTTTTTTTTTTTTTTTTTTTTTTTAATTAACAATTGATACGTATTTCGACACTTACTTATGATCATCAGACATGGGCGTCCGCAGGATTTTTTGCAGGGGGGGGGCAAGTCACTTCCAGATAAGTTTAAAAAAAGTACTTTGATATTAATGATGTTATACATCTCTTAGTATTTAAAGCTTTCTCACCGCGGCAAGATTGATGTATACTGAGAAAGGTTTTTTTGTATTATTTTTGTTTTTATACATTTTTTTGTATCATTTTAATTTTCCAGGGGGGGGGGGGCAAGTGCCTGGTTGCCCCCCCCCCCCCCCCGCGGACGCCCATGTCATCAGAATGTAATCACTTCTGATTGTGACAAGTAATTGTCACATCAAGTGTTAGTTTTTAATGAATAAAACCTTTGAAACAAATAACCTAGTGTTTAATTTAATTTTAATTTACAAAATGTTTCAACTAGAACCAACGCTCGAAAGTTTATAAATCATATTAAAAAAAAAACTTCTTTCTTTGTTTTTTTGAAGTTTTTTTTTTAGCATTTAGTACCCGTACCGATTTTTCTAAATTAATTAGGAGACAATATAAATTCATCGCTTGGGACTGAAGCCATTCCCTGACTAGCAAAATAAGCGAGATCTCTATCACTGCGCACAGCCCTGGAGCAAAAGTTTCGGTCGAGAGACGGAGCGGAAGACATCCCTCACTATATACAAGAGAAATAATGGGATAATTTACTCTTGATGTTGGAAGCCTTTCGAAGACAGTGTTTTAAAATTTCTAAGATTGCGTGAATGCCTCTATTCTAATTGAGTCAACTCCCCGATTGGTATTTTCCAAAAAGTATCACTTATATCTGCGGCAGCATTTATTTAATATAATTTAAATTCTCGCGACGTTTTCAATAACCTCAATATAAAAAACAAGTTCAATTAACAAATTATTTTATTAATATGAAAATTGAAACAAATTCTTTCTGAAAACAATGAATAAAGATCTAAGACTCAATTATTAACTTGATATAATTTCAAGATTATGCATATTAATAATTAGCTGTGTCAAACTTAATTGTGCTCCTCAGCGCCTTTGAGTGGCTCCCACCTGCTAGTTTGTGTAGCGGGACTTTCCGGTTTGTAGGGATTGAAACCTTGACCTGATAGTGAAGAGATACCAACAACAACACCATGGTGGTGTCCCACATTCAACTAAGGTAGCAATCAGCTTAAGATAGAGAATCTTTAATTTGCTTGCGCTACGAAATCAATTGGAAAATTCTCCAGGAGCTAATCTCCACTCTCGTAAGAATGTATCACTGCGCCACCTAACTTTCTCCTTTTAGTTTTGAATCCTAGACGTAGGAAAATTAAATCTTAGCGTATTTTTTACTATAAATCTTTAAGTTTTCTCCCTCCATCCACCAGTATGTTTTACACAGGCAATATTCAGTGAACTCTTATATTTTACATTTAATAGTAAGTCCATTCAAAAGGGACTTTATTTTGGTTAAAAATTTGAGTGGAGTTTTTTTTTACTTTCCCGCATCATAATGAATATATAATAGTAAGGGAAAAGTACTCTTATCTTGAACCCCAACCATCTTTACGTTTTAAGATCCCAAAATCGTAAGAAAAAAAAAATAGTAAATTTGGCAAAATTGTGTGACCAAATTATCTGTTAAACATAAGCCATGAAATTTTTTGATGTTGTAGAGCAGCGTTTCCCAAATAATTTTTATTCGCCGACGTTTCGGTCGCCAATCACGACCTTTATCAGGGCAAATATTGTCAACTATACACGATCTCAGGTATTTTAATTGATCATTGAATCAGAGACCCTGAGAAAGCAGGTAAATGATAATTTTTGTACATATCAAATTCAACAGAAATTCTATATGATTACAATAGACAAAAAAATCCGTAAGATCGTGTATAGTTAACAATATTTGCCCTGATGAAGGTTGTGATTGGCGACCGAAACGTCAGCGAATAATAAAATTAAATAAAATATTTTTTTTATTTAATCTCCTGGCTGCAAAGTTCCTTCGGATACTGATTAAATCTCCACAGCTATAAAACATCAAATTAAATAATAATATATATTTCTATCAAAAAGATTGCTTAATCTTTAGTTTTTTACTTTCTCTTTCCATATATATATATGAAATATATAGAGAAAGTATTGCGATCATCAAAAATTCGATAACGAGATTTTGATGGATATACATGTTTTGAGGTCCCCTGAGTCCAAAAAAAGTGGGTCCCGCAAATTGGTCTGTGCTTTTTTGAGGTTGTGGCTGGTGATGTGATAATAATGAAGTGGAGATATCAGCCAAATTGGAATAATCCAGGTTCAATAAAATTCCCAGAATAAGACGTTTCGGCCTGAATTTATTTGGCCATCTTCAGTTATTGAGAATTATACACATAGTGCAAGTGCACATGTGATCAAACCGGGATTTGTCAATAATAAAATTTTTCGCTTCATACAAAATTATATGGCTTCTGTGCCCAAGCTCAGAGATATTTTATCAGAAGCCATATAATTTTGTATGAAGCGAAAAAAATTTTATTATTGACAAATCCCGGTTTGATCACATGTGCACTTGCACTATGTGTATAATTCTCAATAACTGAAGATGGCCAAATAAATTCAGGCCGAAACGTCTTATTCTGGGAATTTTATTGAACCTGGATTATTCCAATTTGGCTGATATCTCCACTTCATTATTATTTATAATTGGTCTGTGTGTGTGTGAACATTTTTAACCATGAAGGAAATGAGTTAGGACAGTGGTTCCCAACTCGTGAGCCGCGGTCCAGTTGTGGGCCGTGGAATGATTGGAACTGGGCCGCGGTTGTCTAAGGAATGATAAAAATTATATGCAGTATATATACACTGTGCATCAGCGTTTTTTTTTTTTACGGAAAAAGTGGGCCGCACATCAAAAAAGGTTGGAAACCGCTGAGTTAGAAGTTTGAAATTGTATATTTAAGTTGGGCACCTCCCGAACTTGTGAAAATAAGCTTTTAAACAAAATCGGCCAAAAAGTACTAGTACTTTACTGATGTACTTTTTCAGTTTTTTTTTATTAACTCAAAATTCGCTCCAACGATTTTGTTTAAAATTCAAAAATCAATTATTTTTTAGATGCTCTTTAAAATGTATATTCTCATTTTGCCGTTGAAATCTTTTGAAGCACACTTTACTCTTGTACTTCATAGAAAAGTTAGGAGGAATGGTTGCCATGGTAACACAATATTTTCTTTTCTTTTTAGATGCTCTTTAAAAAGTATATCAGTAAAATTTTTTGAAAAATTGTTTGAAGTATCCTTAACTGATGTATTTCAGATTTTTCAAATTCTTTTTTCCATAGAGCCAATATTAAATCCCTATGGGGATTTACATGTTAATTTCGATTCAAAAGGGGGTCCCCTTTGGAAATTTTTACACATTTAAAAAATTTTTTCCAGTTTTGTATTTATTTAGGATTCTCTATTGAGTATAAAATATCCAAATATGAAATTAAAATTTTGCCTATGGCAATTTTGAATTTGAATTTTGACTTTTTTACTTTTTTTACTTATGAGCAAATGGTCAAATTAACTAAGTGCTATGGGAAACTAAATATATCTCGACACAAAAAATCTCGTGTGACAAGCACGGTGCACAACTTTCTCTTACCGAAGGGTAAGAGAAAGTTGTATTTGCTCAGGGGCCCACATCTTGTGGGTACGTGGATGGCGACCACGAGCTGCCCGAGCTGGGACAGGCAGTCCTTCAGTTCTTTAAATGTCTGTCTCTTTAAAACTTTTTCTTCTATTCTGCAAACACCTACCTTGCATCTCGTATCCTTCCTTTTCAACGAAGTATTAAAAACTACATGAACTGTTCCAGGAAAAAAATTTTCTTATTAGAAATTTTAATTTTTTTCATATCAGGGAAGGGTTGCGAAAGCAGAGACTGGCAGCCAAATTTTTCTTTTAATATTTTATTGGGCCTACGTTTCGGTCACAATTGAGGCCAACTTCACGGCTAAAAATGTATACACATAAATAAATTGTTTTTAACAGTTTTACATAAAACAATGGAAAATTAAAATATATATATATATATTATATATATATATATATATATATATATATATATATATAAATTTCTTTAAATATTTATGTTTAAGTATACATTTTTAGCCCTGGAGATGGCCTCTATCGAGACCGAAACGTCGGCCCAATAAAATATTTAAGGTGTTCGTCTCGAGGTGCTGATTTTGAGAGATTCCAGCTGCCACAATTTTGAAGCTATAGACCACAATTTTTTTTTAATTAAAGCTATTTAAAATATCTACAAAGTATAGAAGCCCTTTTTTTGATTTTCGAAAAAAAATCAAAACATAAAAAAAGATAAAAAAATTCGCTCTACATCTTATAGATAATTAAATTAGTAATCATTGTGTTAAAAAATAATTAATTTTTTGCCTTTAATTAATTAGCTGGAATCTCAAATGAAATGGAATAAAACGCTTGTTTTCCCTACGGGGAGAACTAACGCCATCTCTTGCCGCCTAGAATAATCACCTTCTCATTCGGCGTATAACGGTTTTTCGAGACGCGCACCTTAAAGAAAAAATTTGGCTGCCAATCTCTGCTTTCGCAACCCTTCCTGATACAACTCAACAGCCACAACTACAATATTAATTTTTTTCATGTCTAATTTTAAAATTATGATAAATTATTACCAAACATGATCCTGAGCGATTTGAGGAGAAAACAATAGGGGAGGATAAAAAAAAAAAACGAAGTGTATAACCCTTTGCAGTTTGAAAATATATAAGCAAGTTAAAGAGTTCATGAATTATATAAAAATTTATACATTTCGTGATTTTTTTTATAATTTCAAGATCTGTCCGTAATATATACACGAAATTTTATAAAAATTTTATTTAGATCCGTTTTCGAGAAAAAATTTACATATAAACATAAATAGGTACATATATACAGACAATAATTTCTCATAGTATAGTATAATAGCAGATTTACTTTAAGATACCAAAGCCAAATAAGGCCCACCTGTAATTTTATCATATATGGGCCTTATTTGTCTCATGTACTGTATAAATTTAAGATTGATGGAGAATCTCATATTTTTAATGCAAGTTAGATATTTTTCCTATTATTTTTGTAACAGCTAAATAAATTTAGTCGGCCAGGAAATAAACTAATTCCGAGCTGTATGACATATACATAGTATGAATAAAGTAATATTTTTTTCTCTGCACAGTTCGGAATCAGTTTGGGCCGATTTCTCCATTCATAGTTAAGTAGCTGACCAAAAGATTAAGCCCGTATTCATAGTCGTTCCTTGAGGAAGAAGGAATCCTTATATCTATACATTTATATAGATGACATAAGGATTCCTTGTCCCTCAAGTAATGACTATGAATACGGGTGATTACGCCTCTATTATATAAATAAAATATATCCCATCTCATCATTTTATTATTATTGGGTTGTTCGGAAAGTACTAATTTCGTTTTTTCCCAACAAAGGACTTAATTATATTTTTTCACAGCTAACTTTACACTTAAGCCGCATAAATATTATATATTTTGACAGGTGATATAGCAAGGCTATTCAATTTATATATATAGAAATTATGCGGCTCAAGTGTGAAGTTAGTTGTGGAAAGTTTCTTTATTACAATGCCAAGTCGCTTAACCAAGGATCAGCTATTTGATCATAGATTGAGAAATCGGACCTTAATATACTTGTTGGAATAAATCTATAGAATTCTGTGACCAGCACGTTTGTTTATAGAAAGTAATCCGTAAGCGTTTTTATTTTATTAGAATTATCGCTGATAACTAAAAAAAAAAAAAAAAAAAAAAAAAACTCGAGAGTGGCATTGTTGATCAAAAATATATCTACTTATTGCATTTTTCAATAGATAAGATTCTTTGTTATTTGCATCTGAACTGTACCTGAATAAAAAAGCCACACAATACGAAACGTTATTTTATACAAAAAAAAACATAGTTAAACCCAAAACGTTGTTTATTTATTAATACATTAATAAGAATTTATTTTTAAAAACAACTATGTATTCATACATTTAATATTTTTGACTTGACAGTGAGTTAAAAATGTTATATATTCTTTTAATATACACACAAGAGGTTTTTTTTTTTTTTTTTTTTTTTTTGAATCTAAAAATCCATCTTTCAATTCTCAATTTATTTTTGTCCAGTTTTAATTTAAATAATTGTGTGATATACCAGTATTTGAAATAAATTAACATTTTTGTTTTTACAGGTTTTGTGACATGAATTTAAAGTATATACATTACAAAATTTTGGGTTCTTTCTATAAAAAAATTATTCTAACAATTGCGATATATTTTAACAACATTTTGTTAAGCAAGAGCTGAAGCAGGCAAAGAACTATGTTTAGGTTTTGTTTTATTTAGAAATACCTTTATACATCCTGTAAAATCGGCACTTATAAGAACATAACCACCACATCCTTTCATTCTTTGGGCAACCATAGGATCTTCATCTTTGCTACTATGTTGGGCTGCTTCTTCTTCATCCTGTTCTTCTATTTGGCAAATAATATTATCAGGATTAGGAGCAAAAACAGCACACGTTACCACTGCATTATGAGCTTTTATTCCTTCCCAGAAATCATTTCTATCACGTCGAACGGAAGAAAACTTAGAATAATCATGATGAGTTTTCCATATAAAGATACATTGATTTTCTGAACCACTAATAATATATTTGCCATCATGACTAAAACTAGCTTTAATTTGACTGCTTACATTCACATAGCCCTTATATTTACAAGACAAATTTAAATCTCGTAGATCATATAAACGAATTCGACTATCATTAGAAGTAACTAGAATCTTATCTTCACCTGGCATAGGCTCAATACCACTAATTTTTCTTCCAGTAGAATTTTTTCCTCTTGTTGATCGAACATGAATTTGAGTATGGTATTTAAGCTGATCAGTATTGTAAAATATACATCGACCATCATATGATCCAACAACAGCAAATTTTCCATTTTGACAGAAGTTAGCAGCTGTAATTAATTTGGGTTGTCCGTCAACTTCATTCCATACAGCAACTTTTTTATCTGGGATATTCCATAATCGAAGTTTCCCATCGAGTGAACCACTTAAGAAATATCGATCATCTCTAGGATGAAATACAATTGCAGTAACGAAATCAATATGTTGAAAACAACAAAGACATTCTTTTCTAGAAATATGCCAAAGCCTAACAGTCTTGTCCATTGATGATGATAAAACGAAATAATTTTTGGACCAAGACACATCCAATAAATCAGAAGTATGACCAGTATATGTACAGAATGGTTTTGGCATAAAAGGTCTTTTATTATCCCCTTTAATATCATTAAAAACAGAATTCGGATCTTCTGAAGAGTGTTGAGAGACGAGAGATTCTTGAGATGGCGTAGGAGATACTTTTTCTGCGTTATATTTTGTGCGCATGTCTTGAAAATATGAATAAGCATTACGAACAACCCAAATCCGTAAAACTCTATCTTGTCCAGCTGTCGCTAATAATCTTCCACATGCAGAAAATTTCATACACCAAACAGGACCTACATGTTCACCGCTTAGATCTTGAACAAGTTGAAGACTATCAAATTCATAAGGTCCTTTATGACTACCTGAAGCTTTAAGTTTTATAGCTTGCTCTCCTAGGTGAACTTCATCAACAACATCCATCATATCTTCCCGATGTCGAGATTGAGATACTTCTTGGGCTATAGACTTTGCTTTATGCATTGTTTTCTTGACTTTTGAGCCGAGGAATTTTTTAAGTTGAGCTGTTTTTCTTCGAACTTTACTTTGTTCATTTTCATCCGTAATTGAAGTGGTCATTTTTTTATTATCTAAACTTTCTTCATCAGATTCTTTTTCCTTTTCTAAAGAAGAATTACTTACATATTCAGATGTTAATCGCATAATATGTAGAGAAAGGGGATTAATGCATTGTGGTAATTTATCTTCTGCTATACTTAATGGAACTTTTTCACCTGTATCCAAATTCAGGACTGTTACTTGTTCAAGTATCTCCTGAAAAAAGAGAGAAAAAATATTTTTAATCAATATCATTTGCAGAGTAATATTTTTTAATTTTTCAAAGAAATTGTTTAAAAATGTGTACTTTTCATGATATTTAAACTCTCAACTTTAATCGAGAAAATTTTAAAGTTAAGCTGTTTTTCCAGCTGCTGGAAAATGCCAAGTTAATCATCAAAAGTGTCATTTTTTTTTTAGCAATTATATGCAAATTCTTAAACTCCACCCCCCCCCCCCATTCCTCAATTAAATAGTTATTGGCTCCCTTTTTTATTGAATATCATTTTCCAGGGAAAAGATTATTTATTTATAATTACCAGATCAGAAAGCTGTTTTCCTGAATCTGTTCTTGTTCGTACGAACATATTGAGTTGTTGAGCCATTAAGCCAAGTTCATCACCAGCAGAACGCCTCCGTTCTTTATTCATAATGCCAGAAGATAAATGTGACCTAGGTCCAAAATTACGCCCAACGCTATTAGTTCCAAGTGATGTAGCGCGACCAATCTCTACATGAAGTCTTTCAACACGATCGAGTTCTTCTGAAGAAGGGCTTTCAGCTTTAGATTTTTCTTCATCCTGCAATAATCAAATAAATATTTAATGAAAATAATAATCTAAAGATAAAAATATTGCGAGTGCTTTTTTTTGTTATATAGTCTCCTTTTTAGATTTCTTTCATTTCTAAAGACTTCCTTCTATCTTTCAATGCATTTTTATGATATTTATCAATCGAGTGATTTTAAATATACATACTGGGTATTTATCTAAATAATATTAATTATGAGAGACGTTAAAAAATTCCAGATAGTCATGAATAATAGGGTTCTAAATTATTAGAACATAAATTAAATCAAATGTGCTGAGGTAATATATGTATTTTTCCTTTAGGCATCAGAGCATTAAAAAATATCGATATATATATATATATATAGTAAGAGAAGAGTGAGTCAAGATGTCGTCATGGAAGTTGTTTTGTTGTTTTTGTGAATTTGGATATGTTGGAAATAAATAGAAGTTTAAACCCCAATCTCTTGAATCTTTACTGGTATCAGAAGAAACTTTTAAAATATGGCTGAAAATTTAAAACTAAGAATCAAGAAATCTAAGTCAATGTTATCAAAATTATATACAATCAGAGAATCGGGCGATGCAAAACTGACTTCGGATTTGCAAGAAAAGACGTGCGTGACGAATTTAATTCTATAAATTTAGAATTAATTGAGTTGAAAGAAAACACTCAGAATTCACTGGAGTTTGGTGAAAGTGATGTATTTCTTATAAAGCTTTGGTCAATTGTTGCCAGGACGAATAGTCGGAATTTACTTACTTGCTCTAAAAAATTCTGTAAAAAGGAATAGCATTTAAATTAATTCAACATCGGAGTATCCGCTGGTCACTTTAGAAGATTCTGAGGGAAGAAATAAGCGGGTTCATTCAAATCATGTAAAATTTTGCTTTACAGAAGAAAGTAGTTTAGGAAGATTTACATTTAGAGGAAGACCAAGAATCTGGGAGGGGGGGGGGGAGAGTAAGAGAAATGTGAGTCAAGATGTCGTCATGGAAGTTGTTTTGGTGTTTGATTATGTTTTTGTGAATTTGGATTTGAAAATAAACCCAATCTCTTGAATCTTTCCGTTGATAATAAATTTATCATTATTTTCTATTCTATTTTAAATCCGTTTGATTTGAAAATATTGGAACATTTTGATTTTTTTTTTTAATGACTAATTAAAAAAATCACGTTTTGAGAAATTGCTCCTACACAAGGCAGCTGACATAGTAAAGGAAATTATTATTTACCTGGGGTTTGACTACGTAGCGACCTTTTGTGGCTGATCTCAAGTCTAAAGAATGTTCAAATTCTCTTGTAATCGATTCTATTGTGCTCGCAGGACTAGGTAGTGGACATTGTTCATATGATATTTGTGAGGAAGGATGCTAAGTAAAATAAATATATAATAAACCAAATTAGTAATTTATACACATAGATATATGAATTGAATATTAAAACTTACTGGTAAAGTATTTGGTGTTTTGGTTTTACCCTTTTTTTTTACGTCGTGGGGGAGCTATAGGTGTCGGCATATTTTCCACGGAGGCTAATGAATTTTGGTTCTTAGTACTTGCTAAAACATCTGGTTCAAATAATGAGAGTGAAGCTTGATAAAGTTCACTAGAGTCGTTTGGAGTTGCAGGAACTGATTTGGATATAGCGTCCCAATGTTCGTGTTCTTGTTTTGGCTTATTTTGTGGCTTATCAATAGTGTGTGACGTTTGGTTATAATTTTGAGACGGAGCTGATGAAGCTTCTGAAGTAGAGTCTTCTTCTTTACCCATTGATCCAACTGAACCAGAGTTGACAGATGGTAATATTTGAGAAACTAAAAAAATTATTTTGGGATTAAGGGGATTCCCTAGGAGGAAATGTATTAAATAAAATATAATGCCTAGGGATTACCAACCAGATGGATCCATAGCACCTCCAAGAATTCTTCCAACTCTTCCTAATGAAGTCATACTTTGTAAACTCAAAGCATCATGTTCTATGATTCTAAAAGGATGAGTTGTTTTAACAGGGACAGCAAATATTCCATCAACTGATGACGTTTGACTGTCAGGTGGGGAACAATTCGCTGCACCAGCCTCATCTTCGTCTGTTTGCATTTTTTGTCTTAATTCTCTAAATCGATGCCGACCTTGGTAATTTGATAATTTATTCATTTCTTCCTGGTCCTGATAAATTAATTTATTAAAATAAAAATTGTTTTGGTTATAAATGTAAGAAGAGGGCTTTTACCTCTTTGGGAATATGATTTGCAACAAGATTGAGATTAAAAGCTGGATCATTTTCTTTACAATTCAAATTAGTTTCGGATGGAGGTGTTTTTTTTATTTTCGAAATATTTTGTTCAAATGATAAGATTTCACTTTTTATTTTATTTGATGACTCATCTTTTTCTTTTTGTTTTCCAACTCTAAGAAAGAATAATGGAGAGAGGCAAATATCAAATGAAAAATGTTTTTTATGTGATACTTAAGGCTAATTAATTTAATAAATTAAATATTTAAAAGGCAAAACGAATCCACCTTACTATCCTGCTCGGGGTTTCATCTTCTGCATCGTAAAATTCCTCCGAATCACTGCTTCCGGACATTTTTTTAAATTATCATCACCTAAAAAAATAAATTTCCTCTATTTTAATTAATTCTACTTTTTCCGAATAACATTAAAATTAGTAATTTTTTTGTGAGCTGCCAAAAAGTTTCAATCGGATTTCATTTAAGCTTTTATGAGCATAAACAATAAATGAAAGAAGTCATACTATTAATTCGAAAGGTGATAATCCATTTCAACCAGATACGTGATATTTTTTTAATAATTTAAATAAATTTTAACATGTGAATTGTTTTCAATTGAAAGATGTCACTTGGTTTTAATTTTACATAAATGTATCAAGTTAGCAAAGTTAGATTAGATAGTATTTAATTGAAACATAACACCAACTATAGAAAAATTAAATAAAAAGAACCCAACAATTAATATACTATGGTGATGTCAGTATTGATTATCCCATCTATAATTGAGTATTACTTAAGCAGATCACTGGTTGAATCAAATTTTTAAGTTTAAGCCAAAATCATCACATCTGTCAAAAAATGCAAGCGCCTCTGAAATTAGCTGGAAAAATGTTCAGCTCAGCATACCGCCAAAATAAGAATAATATAATTATATACAAACTAAAAATAGAGATTCTTATTTTTCTGAAAGTATATAAATTATTAGAAACAGCAACGAAATAAAAAGATCAAAATAAATTGGAACCCGAAATGAATAGCCAAAGTATGAATTTTCAAAGGTTTCTAGTCCGGGAATCGAAATTGGTCTTATTGGACCATAATGTGGATTGAGCATGCCTGCCAATGCTTATTAATATACTAATCAGAGTTGGGTTTTATACACGATTTTGCCGTTTTATACAAAGATTGCGGATAAAACTTGTATAAAACGTAAAAAATGTATTAAACGTATAAAATGTATAAAACTTGGATGCGCATGCGCAAACCCGACGAGAAAGGAAGTTCAAATAAAATTTCATTTTTCAATTATTAACATTTATTCACTAAATAAAAAGCAAACAACATCGTCAATTCTTTAAAACATTATAAAATATGAAAAGCTTTTAAGCTGTTTTTTCAGAGGGAGGGGTTGGTTTTTTTACAGTTTTATACCTTTTATACATCGACCTAGTTTTATCCGCAATAGTTTTATACATGTATAAAACCGTGTATTATACTCGGCGGGATAAAACTTGCCAACTCTGATACTAATCAGGGAGGTAGGGAGGGAAGCTTTGGAATAAAAGTTGTCGCCTAAATGACGTCACAGCCGCCATATTGAAAAGATGAAAACATTGGATTTTCCATTGAACGTAATGTTAATATATCATCAAATTTCGGGCCTTTTTTTTGGAAAATTATGTGAGCAAAAATTTTCTCATGAAGGAAAAACTCTTTAAAAATTATTTTATTTCAGCCGCAGGTCGTTTTGATATGCATATATGTATAAAAAAATTAAATGTTGCGGCAATCATTCTCTTCCTAATGCTGTTGATTAGTCAATTAAAAAAAGAAATTATCATTAGTTTAATGGAAAAATAGTTACAAAAAATAAAATATAAACAAAAAATATATTTATTAATATATTTAAATTAATTACCAAAAATATTAATTAATATTAAAAATTAATATAAATCTCATAATGTTATATACAAAAAATATTTTGTTTAGTATGATAAATTTATGCAATTAACTGAGTATATAGAAATGCCTGGACCCCCAATAGATATATTATTAAAAATACGAGTATCGTTAAAAGTCTTAAATGGCCTAAGTTGCCGAAAAGACTGTGTGAATTTGTGTGTGAATGTGAGTGTGAATGAGAAAACAAAGTGTGAATGTTAAAAAAAAAAAAAACTGACTATATATAAATATGACTGGTAGTGAGGCACTTGTTATGATAAAAAAAAAAAAAATACCTGATGTTTTCTCATCAAAATAAGCTTTTTAGGGGGCTTGTAGAAAGAAAATGTTTTCCCAGATTCCTCTTAATTTTGCTGTCTTTTACTTGTTTTTATAGGTCGTTTCATGCATTCATATGCAGATCATGCCATGTTAATTATTTTTAAAAATAAAAATAAAATAAAAACACACAAAATCAAGAATTCTTCATCAAAACAACTATCTATAACCTATACCTAACCTAGGCTTAAAATCTAAAAAAAAACAAGTAAATACAAATTAAATCATTAAAAACTATTTCAAATGTTTAAATATATGAACAAAACTATAAAACAAAGAAGAAATATCTAAGAAAAACTTTCAAAAACACGAGGAAATTGGAAACAAAATTGTATTGTGTCCTATGGAAAAGTCAATGTTTACATATTTTCAATATGGCCGACACGAATTTCTCCCCTCTTTTTGGAGCCACCCCCCACTCCTTCAAACAAGCCTTAGTGTCACTCCCTACCTCCCTGATACTAATATACTTATCACCAGAGTTGGCAGGTTTTATCCCGCCGAGTATAATACACGGTTTTATACATGTATAAAACTATTGCGGATAAAACTAGGCCGATGTATAAAAGGTATAAAACTGTAAAAAACCAACCCCTCCCCCTGAAAAAACAGCTTAAAAGCTTTTCATATTTTATAATGTTTTAAAGCATTGACGATGTTGTTTGCTTTTTATTTAGTGAATAATATAATCAAAATGTTAATAATTGAAAAATGAAATTTTATTTGAATTTCCTTTCTCGTTGCGCATGCGCATCCAAATTTTATACGTTTTATACAAGTTTTATCCGCGATTTTTGTATAAAACTGCAAAATCGTGTATAAAACCCAACTCTGCTTATCACAAAATATATTCGCTTAATGTTGCTTAATGTTTACAAATTGTTAAAATTATTAAAGAACAGCCAAATGGCAGATCCAGGGAGCTCTTAATGAGATATTTAGGTAAAGACATGTTCATATGCTAAACTAACCTAATTTTAAAAACATTATAATTATGTTTTCTATATTTCATAGGCTCATAAATTTGTATATTGAACTTTTCGATTAATAAATATAAAGAATCTTATTTCAAACACATTATCAAATTACAATGTATAAAAAAAAGAATTTCTGGTAGAAGACTTGGCTCGAATTTCTTTCCAACTGGATGACACATGCGCACATGCACATGGGTAAACATTTAATAACATTTAAAAATAATGTTCCTCTCCATTGAAGTATTTTTTTTATTTTATAAAAATAATAAATTTTTGAAATTTTCAATTAAAAAAAAAAATTTAAAAATAGATATAACATAAATAAATTTTAAATATTTATATATATATAATATAATAGCAAATTTGTTTTAACAAATCTTTTTTGCTCAAGCTTCAACCAGCCAAAAAGAAATTCGCGCCGAAATCTTGTATTGCCGTGAATTAAAAAAAAAAAAAAATATGCAAAATAAATTAAATATATATTCATTAATTAGGAAGTTTTATAAAGCCAAAAAAATATTTTTTTTTTTTTAAGTCCCTCTTAAAGCTATGATTTTTAGCTAAAAGATTATTTTCCTCAAAATTTATTTCTTTCTTAACATTTTCCTAATTAATTTGATCTATTTTTTAACATATTTAATTTAAAATACATTTTATAACAAATTTTTACTAAGAATAACATAAAAAGAAATAACATTCATTATTCTATATTAATTTTACTTTTATAAATTAAAAAAAAAATATATATACATATATTTTTAAAATAATATATTAGTAAATAAATTTTTAATAATTAATTATTGTTTTGTTTTTTTTTAGGTAAAATAAAAAAAAAAAAACATTTTAAAATAATTATAATAATCGAGAAAAATAAAACGAGTTTGCTGTCTTTATTTCTCAATCTCTGACTGTGATTTGGTTTTGGTCAAAGGCAAAGCTGGCAGAAGGCAGCGGCAGAGAGAGGTAAAGGGGGTAAAGTATAGTTTCGTTGAAAAAGCTTCTTTTTGACTGTAAGATTAAAGATGGAGGACATAGTCGAGGTTATCGGCGAGAATGGAGCTTATTATAAGGTTTGTATATTAAAAGTATATAAAATTACTCGATAAAATTGATCCTATAATTTTTAACAATGCCTCAACGTTGTATTTCTTTGTTATTTACTAATTTGATAAAATAATTAGAGGGGATTTTATTAAAGATTTTGGAAGGTGGCGGTTTCGACGCCATCTCTCAGTTGACAGGGCGTGATATTCTCTCTATACATGTGCAATACTATTTTACCTTTTTTTTTTTATTATTTTTTTACAAATTATTTTTTATCCATAATTAGATAAATAACATATTATATGAGTAAATTCTCGATTAGATGATAGTATATATAATCGGTTGAATTCTCATAAAGTTCGATCTAAAATAATCGCTATCAGATTAATAAAATGAATTTAAGAAATAGAAATTTATAAATAAATAAAATTGTTCTTTTAATATTAATAAAAATATAATTTAGATTAAATTTAATCATAACATTTAATCTCTATATAATGTATTCTATAATAAAATAATATAAACTTTTTATTAAATCCTTGGGGGGAAACTAGTTAATTAAGGATTTTCTAAACCATTTTTTTGGATAAGAAGATTGAAATAGAATCATATAATCGAGTGTCTATAAAGAATACTTTTTATTTATCAATTTCAAGAACAATTCTAAATAAATTTGTGCAAATTAAAAAAAAAAATCTTTATGCTTTTTTTCTGGTTAGAAATTTTACAAAAAGATGGATTTAATTTCCGTATTATAACAATCCGTAGATGGCTTTTTATTCGCACGGATTCCACTAAATTTAAATAGATTTTTTAAATTAACTAAAAATGTTAGGCATTGTATTGTCCTCCGTTTAAATTAAAGATCATATCATTAATGAATTCTTTTTCAGGCCTTTGTCACTGATGTATTCGAAGATGAAGTTATGGTTAGCTTCGAAAACGAGTAAGATTCAACATTATAATTTCTTTTGAATTTTTCTATTCTACTTGGCCATTCCATTTATTTTTTTGTATTAATTTTACATTCATTCTTTTGAATTGAATTCTCATTTATAAGAAACTTAAAAATTTTGTAAATTTTATTTTCAAAATCCACGTTCTGAGGTTCTTTTTACTTTACTTAACAATTAATATTTATCACTTATTAAATATTATTTGGACGGTTTCTCTTCTTAATTGAATTTTATATCAAATTTTAAAACGTTTTGTTTTACAATTAAAGAATACTTCTATCTTTTAAATTTTCTATTTATTGTCTCTATTTCTTTGGAAAATAAACTCCTTATATATATAAGTTTATTAAAAACGTATAAGGTTTTTGAATTTTTTTACTTAAAAAGAGATTTAAAAATGACCCATGTGATTATGATTTGAAGCTGTATACTCAAAATATAGTTTAAGATTATCGTCCAAATAATCTTAGAGTTGAATTTTTGTAAATTTTAATTCATAATTTTTCCCAATATCGATGTGTCCTTTTTTTGAGGTTTTACTGTAAATGTATATATATATATATATATATATATAAGTATATATATATATATATATATATATATTGGACAACTCGGGATACCGGGTATAATATTGTTTTATTTATTTGAAGGTGCTAGATTGTAGTGAAAAGTAGTTATACTGTTTTATCAAGTCTTTAAAGGAACTACTCTTTATTTTAAATTGTGAACCTTTTTTTATGTTATTGGTCACAACCTTAAAAACAAAAACCGATTATTGTAATTTAATTTTAAACTTGTCGGCTCAAATGAAAAATAATAAATACATTTTTCTTTAAAAACAGAAAGAAAAAAAATGTTAATAAAAATTTAGTCATAGGAAAATCCGAATGAAAATTTCTAATCAATATTTTTAATAAAAAAAATTTTGGAGTCTACTTAAAGTAATATAAAAATATTGTTCTCGAATGAATGTTTTCGAAAATTCATATTCTAGATTCAATATATAAATATTTAAAACTCACTCAGAGGGTTACATTTAGTGAGCACGTGTATTACCCAAGCTAAGGCTGGCATTTATTCTGATTCTTTTGTCAGCCGTCCCCCCCTCCACCAACAAGCGGCTAGCAGATATTTAAATTTTGGTAAAGATTAATATTTTTAGTGTGAACCAGTCTTCTAGATTGTAATCTCATACACAGGTAGATATATTCTTGGTTAAATAAAAGATGTTAGTTTTAATTTTTCATATATATACATATATTTCTTTCTTTCAGAGCATAAGAGGCTAACAAGTCTGCGCAGGGTGTTTGTTGTTCGTTGTTAGCCTCTTATGCTCTGAAAGAAAGAAATATATGTATATATATGAAAAATTAAAACTAACATCTTTTATTTAACCAAGAATATATCTACCTGTGTATGAGATTACAATTTGGTAAAGATCTTTTAACTAAAACTCTGTTTATTGAAGTTACAAACAATATATTTAAAAGTTATTATTTTGTCTATTAACATAATATATTTATACTTGATTATTTTTACTAGAATACATTGATTATCGATCGCAATTTGTCGGAACCAAGACTGGAATTTCTTCTGTGCCCTCTTATCCCCAGTCTTTCTTTCTAAATTATTTGATGTCATTTCACAAAGCCAATAGTCGAGTCCTCTGGGCTCGGACACTTGAGGCGTAAACACTCGTTAATCTTCTCGTTAACCTTTCAATAGGTCTTTTTATTCTATTATATTGTCATGGGAACTGAACCTACCTTCGAAATTTCAGATATCTAGCTCACCGGGAAGTGGTTTAAAAATTGACTACAAGATTTTGTCCAGATATACAAAGCAAGTTAAATAAAAGCGTTTAAAAAGGAAGATACAATTATATAAGAACTGGCATTCATCGAATTCATAAACTCCGTTCGATATCCTAAATGGGACGGAAGCATCAGCCTAGAGGGCAATAAATATAAAGAAATACTTTATCTTTATTTCCTGAATTAATCTGCACAGCTATATAGGGTAAAGTAACAAGCTGTCAGCCATGCTACAATTTATTGGCAGTTGCTTTTTCTTTTAAATCTATTTAATTTATAAATTGTTTATACTTGTTTCGATATATGGATCTTAAATTATCAAATAGGACACAATCTTTTAAAATAACAAAATAAAATAAAAATCTATCAATTCAATATTTATTCGTTATAATTCAATAAGATACACATATTTAATTTTCAATTGCCAATAAATGCCAAATAATGATGTTCAATTATTGGCATATGTAGATATTAAATGTTTATTGTAAATGTATTTCTTTAATAGTTTAATTCAGTGTATTTTTAAACGCTTTTATTTAACTTGCTTTGTTTGTTTATCTGGACAACTGAAGTCCATTTTTAAGAGTTAAAGGCCTGGAACTTTGTCCTGCTTTATACTCAGGCTCATTTCCGGCTCTGACAATCAACCTATTTAAAAGAGCACTTACTTGATTTGAAATATGAAAAATCAAAATATCTCTTAATTTATTCTATTTAATTAAATAATACTTTCATACAAAATTGTTATATTAATCAACATTTTTGGTTATTTTCAATAATTTATTTATTGCGATTCATCAGATTAAGGCTTATGGCGACTCGGACCCTTTGCAGTTGTAACCAATTCTGTGACTCCTTTGTTTACTCCTCTTTTGCTAAATCAGTAAATTTAGCTTATCAATAAATCAAAATTTCACAGCTGCTTTTGATTTCTTTATAATATTTTATTCAGCCAAAGGTCAAATCGCGCCGGTACATTATTTTCTCTGGGGAGAGCAAATACAATTTTATTTATGTGTAATGCTCTCGTTTTTATAAATTGATAATTCAGAGAATATCCAATCTTTTATAAAATTATATTCATATATATGATTTTTTATTCCCCCACCCCTCTCTTGAACAATTGCAAATAGAGGGGAGGGAACATCCACCCCCCTCTCCCGCCCGATCTGACATCTATGATCTAATCTTATATGAGTCACACAAATTGATAATTATAATTTCAAGAAAATATAATTTTTTGATCTTCTTGATCAAATTTTTCTAAGTTTATCTAGTAAGGAATCCTTTCGATTTATTGAAAAGCAAAAAATTTAAAAATAAACATTTATTTTTAAATATTTTCGAGATTTATATATTTGAATTAGATAAAACATCTCGATTCTTTTCGGACTTATACTAAGTCATAGAGATATATATTTAACAAAGCTGTGAGTAAATTTATTGGCGAGGCCAAACATTCCATGCCCCTGAACCCAGGATCTCCAGCCTTTCCGGGGCATCCATTGCACTAGGCCACCGGACCCTCGACCTACCCCAATAAAACTCACTTCCCCTTAAGATGTTTGAATACTAATATCTAATTCAAATATATAAATCTCGAAAATATTTAATTATAATGGAACCCCAAGGCCTTAAAGGCTTTGCTGCTTAGAGAAGACCCAGAGGTTTCTTTTAAGTTTTTCACTTTGTTAGTAACTTCCACGACTAACTGCATATAAGGGGAAGTAAGTTTTATTGGTGTAGATCGAGGGTCCGGTGGCCTAGTGCGATGGACAGCCTCCATATGCCCCGGGAAGGCTGGAGATCCGTGTGATCCTAGAGCGAGCAACAGATAAATTTTTGACCAAAAATTTTCTAAACCGCCCAATTTTAACCCTTGAAATTTCAAAAAAAGAATAAATCTGGAGCGGGACTCAATCATCTAATTCCATTCACTTATTTTTCTCTATTTTTACACTGATTTAATAAATTCAAGAATTAATTGAGCGAATCCTAAAAGCTCTCTTCGCGAATGAAAGAACGAAAAGGCTTCTATTTAAAATCAAGTCTTTAATTGAATTACAATAATCAATATTAATTAATTAATATAGCAATTTATTGGTTACCAAAATCCCTAAGCTCCTTTTTTTTTAAATAATATACCTCATCCACGGAAAATTTTTTTGTTCACGAATATTGAAAGACATTAATTAAGGAAAAAAACTGTGATATGATACATATCTTTGAAATCAGCACCCAAAAATAAATAAAAAATATAAATTTCACACAGTATGTATTCTTTAATCACTTGAACATTTTCAAAATAAATTATTTCATTTATTTATTTATTTTTTTCGAAAGTTGTTTATGGCTATAAATATATTAATAGAATTCAATATTTATTAATGCGGCTTACATACGCGATGTATATAATATCTTAAATATTATATATATAATTGCTTATTTATTATAAATAAATTGTTTCACATTCCTTTGATTTTTATATTTACTAATTTATAAGATTTATGGACACATTATGCACACTTTGAAGATAACTAAAGAAAATATTATTTTCAGTTGGCAGCCTGAATCAAAATTTCCTTTTTCACAAGTCCGCCTTCCTCCTCGAGGTCCACCGCCAAAACAAGAATTTTTAATTAATCAAGAAATCGAGGTATATTCTAGAGCTAATGAAAATGAAGCAAGTGGTTGGTGGAAAGCTATTATTAAGGTATAAAAATTATACAAAAATCTAAAATAGTAAAAAATTGAAAAAATAATGTTTATTCAATTTACTGAAAATATTTCGGATTGCCAAACTAAAATAAATGATTGAAAATACTAGAGCACGTCTAAAAGAGTTGGATTCTTCTCTATTTGAGTGTACTTATTTATAAGTGTAAATAAACAAATATTGCATGCCTGGCAATAGTTTCATATTCTCACAAAGTTTATTTTTTCTATTTTGCAAAAACACCCGCTGAGGGTGGATCACATAAGAAATCCGAAATATTTTCAATAAATTGAAAGTAAATTCGAGTTGATTATTCATTCTACTTCCTAATTTTACTTTTTTATTTTCAATATCTAAAGTTGGATGTTAAAATGCTTGATCGTTCAAAAATTATTAATTAGTACAGTGCAACACCTCTCTTAACGAGCATAATTCGTTTCAGAATCAAACTCGTAAAGCAAAACACTCGATTTGCGAAACAATTTTTCTCATATAAATTAATATATTGATAAAATACGATAAAACGTTGCATGTCCGAAAAATACTCACAAAATGTTATTCAACCCGGAAAGCGATATTCGCTACCGAAATTCGCGAAATTATAAACTAATTGGACATACTTTTATTTTGGCGAAGTCCGTGTTTTGTACTCGTTATGCGAAACGTCGCTCGTTAAGCGTGTCTTTGTTTTGCTCGTTATGCAAATTACTCATTATGAGAGGTGCTGGTTTAGAGAGGCTCTACTGCATTTTTGTTGATATAGTTTAGAAGGGGATAAGAAAAATGAAAACCATTCATAATATTATCATTAAACCATATTATATCATTTATTTTGAAATTTTCAATACAAACATACCACGGATATCCAAACATATATCATCAAAAGCTTCGATCGGACTAATTCTTAGTCAGCTTAAATTTATTAGTTATCAAAAAAATGTTAATTTATTACATCATTTATTTACAGTTGGTCTAACGCTTAAGCATCATTAATTCAAAATATAATCTGGGTTGATGGACTGGTGTTTAATACAATATAAATTAAACGCAAGTTTACCAACCTATCTTTTTCAAATAAATGATAAAAAGTTATTCTGAAAATAATAACGGCATGTTTTTATTTCTCTCATCTTCTAAAAGAAATTAGGAATGATTAAAACACAATATTCTTGTTTCTTTGCTTTGCTTTATCGCTTGATTCGTGGTTTTAAAATTAGATCAGACTCGGCATATCCCTAGTTCGCTTGATTTGGAATGCAGGAGTGGCATTTAGGGCGTAAAAGAAAGTCTAGTTGGGATTGTCACCCACGTGTGAGAACATATTTTTGTTTAATATCATTTTTCAAATGGTGCAAACTAGTCTTATAAAAGAGGACTTAATTTAAACGTTTTTTTTTTTTTTACTACAGTGGAATCCCGCTAATTCATAGCCCGATAATTCGTACAAAGTTGCCGGTCCCAGAGAAAATCTCGATAACTGATAGAAAATATTTTTGCTAGTCTCCCCTTTTTTTCATTAACTTATGCATCTAAGGACATAGTAAAATATAAACAAAGAAATGTTTGACATATATACATTACTAGCGCCCACGGAGAATAGTTTATCTAAATTTTTGATAGGTAGAAAACGGAGAAAGAAGGCAGTCAGCTATCTTAGTCTTGGATGTAGATTTTGTTTGGGCCCAATTCCTCTTTTATCCTTCTCTGGAATCGTCATCTATTAATAAAACATTCCTTAATAAAAATCAACGTTAGCAAAATGAAATCTTTAAAATTCAATCGATTCAGCTCCTTGTATGTGAAATATAATATAAATATATATATATATATATAAATTTATATGGGTGAAGATAAATTTTCTCGAGTTGAATCAAGTTGGCTGTTAAGATTTACTCGACGTTTCGGCTAAGAACCCATGTTCAAGAATTCTTGTTGGTCGCCAGGTCTGGTCAATGATGTCTCGGAGATTTTTGAATTTGTCTTTGAGATTAAGAAGTGGTTGGTTTTAAGTGATAGTGTTTGTGGGTTGACTTCCAAGCCTCAATCTCCCTATTCCCTAAGTCCAGGTGTCTCCTCTGAGACATCGACTGAACAGACCCGGGAACAAGCAAACAACAAAGCTCCACGATACTACCCAATTCCACAAAAATAGCTCCTAAAAGAGAGCCGAAACTTCGACTAAATCTCAACAATCAACGTGACTCAACCCGAGAAATATTATACAACCAGTTCTATAAAATAAATTTATTGTTGTTACGAAACTAGACAAGAATATTACATAAAATCTTCAAATTGTTGAGATTACTTGTCTGTATTTTTAAAGCAGATGATGGGCTGGTTTTAGAAAGAAAAAGCTTGATATGTTTTTTCTTTTTTATTGGAAAACTTAAGTTTGGCCGACCAATAGCGCATGTATTTGGTTTCGGTTTTTTTTAAAAACCATCTTCAAGGCCTAAAAAGAAAATTCGAAAAACACATCAATTATTATACATTGTGCTTACAGGAGGTGAGTTTTGTTACAAGATTTAAATTACACATATTTTTTATAAAATTTTTTAACATATATACATGTTGAAATTGAAATAGCATAACAATTTTTATATAATGATCTAAGTATATTTTGTGGCTTTTCGGTACAAAGAGATCTATTTTTTGTGTTTTTACCCACCTCAGCTATTGGTCGGCCAAACTTAAGTTTTCCAATAAAAAAGAAAAAAAACTATCAAGCTTTCTCTTTCTAAAACCAGCCCATCATCTGCTTTAAAAATACAGACAAGTAATCTCAACAATTTGAAGATTTTATATAAATTTATATCTATATAATATATATATTGTTCATATTCACTCAACAGTATGTTTGGTTTAATTAAATAACAAGATACATTTTTTCCCTTTGTGATTGCTTTTTTTAAATTTCACATTCGTCAAAACTAATTAATTACTTTCAAATCCAAATTATAAAAGTGACCCCCTGATTTCAATTTTGTTGTAACCTTTATCCATAATTAAAAAATGATTTGATTTCCACGAGAATTCTATCAGCCTTTCTACATGATGGAATATAAAATCAAATTTTAACTAAAGCAAAAGAGTTTGAATAAAGTGTTAAATTTGATTATGAAACCGTCTGTGAATGAAATTATTGTCAAAGGACAAATTAAGAATTCTCAATGGAGAAGTGGGATGGGTGTTGCCGATCTGGATTTTTTTTTATTAAAAAAAAAAAATTATTAAATGTAAACAAACAATCAATCCTACCATGACTTGATTTGCGTATATAATTAATAATAAATATAATCCTTTGATAGAGAATAGCATTTTTTAACGGTGATGTTATTACTTTACTTTTTAAAACCCCATTTATGATGTGAAATTTTAACGTCTGTTTTTAGAAAATAGATCTGTATGTTACCTAAAAGTTGCATTCTTAATAAACTCCTACCTAAAACATTAAAAGATTTCAAATGAAATTTAAAGAATATAACAACCAACTTTAAACAATAAAAAATTTTGTAATTATTGTAAAAAATATTTTTTCTTTAGGTTTTTTTATATGTAAATATAATTAATTTAATTATTTTCCATTAATAGCTATTATATTGTTGTTGTTTTTTATTCAAATTTTCAGATGATTAAGGGAGAATTTATGGTAGTCGAATATCTTGGATGGGATAATACTTATACTGAAATCGTAGCAAGTGATAGACTACGATATATTAATACAAATGGTCCAATCGATAAGAATACTTTTTATAAATTTGAGATTATTGTACCTGTAGAACTTAGAGAATAGTAAGTAAAAATGTTAAATACTTTAAGAAAAAGACAAATCTCCAAATCAAAAAAATTAAAAGACAATTTGTTTTTTATTTTTATTGTGGAATTATTTTTATTTTTTTAATTTAAATGAAATTATATATATATATATATATATATATATATATATATATATATATAATTGATAATTACCTTTAATTATTAAATATACTTTAAATCAAAAACAAAAATTAATTTCATTTTTAAAATTTATAATTATTTTATACATACATAGTTAAAAATTGATTAAATCGCAATTATATTAAAAAAAATTTTTAATCTATTTAAAAAAAATGATATTTTATTTTTTCTTAAAGGTCATAAAATTATTATATTGTTTTTTATTTTTATTTTTTAGTGCAAAAATGGAAAATGCTCATAAGGAGTTTCAAAAAGCTATTAATGCAGCAGTTTGTAAATATATTCCTGAAAAAGGCGTGCTGTCTGTGATCTCCCAAAATGAAACTTCAAGAAAGTTTTCCACAATGTTACAAGAAATGCATTTTCGAAATTTAACTCAAAAGGTTCTTTTACTAAAAAGAACAGAAGAAGCTGCAAGGCAACTAGAATCTACAAAATTACAAAATGTAGGAGGGTAAGTTATTTTTTATTTAAAATTTTTAATTGAATTTAATTATTACTATATATTTAATGCTTATTTGCATTAAATAAATTGGTACCTTGTTGAGTAGTCGCTACTACCAATTTTGTTGTCTAATGTGTTCTTTAATTCGTAGATTGGTCGTCTGTTCGTTAACTCATAAGACGTTAGTTGACACAAGAGGCAGGTAGTTGTCGATAAGGGTTGTTTTAGGGAATTGGGGAAAAGTAGTGAAATCACGGTGAGGGTTTTCAGATATTATATAATTTATGTTTACAATTTTTTAATATTTATAAGTTATTATAATAATAATTTCTAATTAATATAATTTAAAAAATTCGATGTAGAGATTTTGAAAAACATTTTCAGTTTTTTTAGAATTTCTCAAAATCGGCTCTCACGATTTTGATTAAAATTCATAAATCAATTATTTTTTTGATCATCTTTAAAATGTGTATCCCCATTTTGACCTGAAAATTGTTTTAAGTACTCTTTACTGATGTAGTATTTCAGATTTTTCAAATTGATTTTCCGACTCTTCCTTCCATAGAGTCAATGTTAAATTAAATCCCTATGGGGATTCGCCTTCGGCGGGCTTTCTGCCTAGTAGGGGTTTGCGCCCCTGAACTCCCTTACTCGCCTTGGGCGAGCAATTGCCCGCCCCTGGCGGGCAAGTTTATTGCCAATTTGGGAATTTCTTATTGCAATACAAGTGTTAAGATGTTAAAGAAGAATCTTGAATTCACGAGAGGTTACCGACTGGGCACAGCACAAAAGGGTCATTCGTATGCGTCCTCTCTTCGTTTTTCAACTGCTGCTTAGCCCCACCCAGAGCCCATAGTCAGCCAGAAAGCTGTTTCACAGAGCAACTACCTGCCTCTCTAATTTCCTAACCAACTTGTTGATTTTGTGTTCCCATATTGAAGAATTTTGATTATTAATTAATTTTCCAAAATATTTAAGAGATTCAAATTATTACTACATTACTCCCTGGTCCATGTACTAAATGTGTACTCAATTTCAAATAGATTCATTGAAAATTGTGGATTTCTATAGAACCTATACATACATACATTTTCCCATTTCATTTTTTATGTATATAGATATATGTTTTTACGAAGTTTAAGAATATTATATTATTATTTTACTATTTTAATCTTTTTTTTAGATTCACTGAAGAATTCAGTGTCAGAGTAGATCTCATGGGATTGGCAATTGGTGCCCACGGAGTAAATATTCAACAAGCTCGTAAAATAGACGGAATCGCAAAAATTGAATTAGACGAAAAAACATGTACTTTTAAAATTAATGGAGAGGTAAAATATTTTACTTGGATAATAACATTAACATTTCTGATAAAAAAATAAGAGAAAGTAAAAAATGTTCATTTGTTTTTACAGACTCCAGAAGCCGTAAAAAAAGCTAGAACTATGCTTGAATATAGTGAAGAGTCTATCCAAGTACCACGCATTTTAGTTGGTAAAGTTATTGGAAAAAATGGTAGAATTATTCAAGAAATAGTAGATAAATCTGGAGTGGTAATGTTTTATTTGCCTTTTTTTTTTTTTATATATTTATTTCATTTATTTTATAAATATATATTAATATTAATTCTTATTTTAGGTAAGAGTAAAAATCGAAGGCGATAATGAACCTCAACCAACAATCCCTAGAGAGGAAGGTCAAGTCCCATTTGTTTTTGTAGGAACAGTGGAGAGCATAGCAAATGCAAAAATTTTATTAGAATATCATTTAGCACACCTAAAGGTATGTTATTTTATTCATAGATAAAATGTTTGACTTTTCTATTAAATTAGAAAATATTTAATATATATATATATATATATATATATATATTCTACAAAAATGGTTAACTTCGCGTAATTGAAAATAATTCAGTGACTAGCAAAGGATGTTTCAAACCCACACGTCAGCTGTTTTAGCTGCATCTCTCATTTCTACCTTATTAACAAGCATATTTCCTTTTTTTAATCAAATGTCAGTCCCCTGGGATGTACAGTGAGGGTCAATATTAAGTCCCACCCATGGGTTTTCTCCTTGTGATTTTTTCATTGTTTTAATAAAAGAAAAAGAAAATTTTTATTGAAAATTTTCTAGGTTCGAACCATGAAAGTTTCCATTAAAAAATATAATATTTTTTTAAAAACAATGAAATAAACTCAAATAGAAAACGCATGGGTGGGACGTAATATTGTCCTTCACTGTACCAGCTCAAAAAGTGAGCATTTAAATGCAAATTTATTTTAAACTATTAGATTTATATAACAACAACATTATTTCTATTATGATCTACTAAAAAATAACCCAAGATTAATAATAAAATATCTTTTATTTCTAAAAATACACTGTATATTGGATTAAATTTTCCGGCTCTTCCTTCCATAGATCCAATGGGGATGTTAATTTCGATTCAAAAGGGGGTCGGTCCCCTTTGAAACTTTTAACACATTTAAAAAATTAACATGTAAAACATATCCAAAAATTAAAAATATCCAAGCCAAGGCAAAAATGCCCTGCGATTGTTCATACCTTTATTCATTCCATTTAACAGTTCCTTTTATGCAATCTACTTCTGAACCCCTCGTTCATTAATTGCCTTATATATTAATAGTTATATTTAAAAAAAACACCATTCCGAACTCCTCAAAATTTTCTTTAAATCGTAAAAGATTCACTAACTGCAGCTCACTTTTTCTCCTCGGCCCCGAAGAATAATATTCTAATATTTTTATTTATATTTTTCTTATTACAGTTTAATGTTATTTTAATTCGTTTATTTTTGTAGTTTTTTTTTTGTTACTATATTCTTTTAATTACGTTTTTTTTTTAATTTTGTATTTTGTTTCAATGATGTTTTTTTGTATTATATATTTCTAAAATGTTAATATTTAGTAAATATATTTTTATTGCAGCGTGTAGAATTAAAGTAAAAAAAAATTGTCTTGTTTATCAAATAAATACATTATAATCTTATAATATTTTTAAAAAATGATTTTGATATGTATAATTTTAAATATAATACTAAGCCTGGAGTCAGCAACCAACAGCCCGCGAGCCGCACGCTGCCCGCCATGAGTTTATTAACATTTTAAATAATAAAAATTAAAATTCATTGTTATCTCTATAATAACCCTTTTTAATATTTATAGATTTATATTATTAATTTATTTAAATAGAATAAGTTTACAAATGTATCAGATCTGGAAGGGTCATTTAAAAGCGAGGATATACCCTCTCTCTCTCTATATATATATCTATTTATAAAATTTATAATATAAATGAAAATATTTTCTTGTTTGTTCAATAGAACTAAGCAAAACCCTTTGTTTTTTTATGAGATTTTTAAAAATTATTATAGTACCCTACCAATTAGTCCAAACGCCTTGTTTTGTAAAAGTTCGGGTTGTTTTAATTTTTGGATATGTTTTAAATACAGGGATAGGCAAATCCTCTAAAAAAGGATCTTGAGCCGGGAAAGAAAAATGTTCCTCAAACTGATCTGATTTCCAAAAAATAAAATTTTACATCCAAATTTGAGATCCTATTCTGAGTAGATCTTGGATTTTGATCATTTCGCTCATCTGCTGCAATATCGTCATAATTCAAAATCGCCCTTATTGAGTTATTATTACAGTAAAGATAAGAAAAAAAATTTAGATGTCGGAGGTACATATCTGAGCTTTTCATACTCGCAGCAAAATATCTAATCTTTTTGCAAATTGCACTTCTTTTTCGACTTCAAAACCGTAACATTTCAGTTAAAAATAAGCTTTATGGAAGGTGTACCAGTAATATTTTCAACAATAAAAATTAATTTGTATAGGTACCATTTTTTATTTGAATGAAAAAATAGAAATTTTGAGTTATGACACTCTTGCAGCAAATGTGCGATTTCAGCAATAATATTTTTTCATCAAAGATGATAAAAAACGAAGTAAATTATTAAATGCCATGTTTTTAAGATTCAATAGTAGAACTACTACTAATATTATTACCTGAAATATTGTCAAAAAGTTGAATAAATAACAAATCCAAATCTCCCTATATAATTAAACCATTTCTTTTATTTTTTTTTTTTTTTTAAACAGGAAGTAGAAGTTTTAAGACAAGAAAAACTCGAAATAGATCAACAACTTCGCAGTATACATGGTAGCGAAATTAATTCAATACAAACTTTTCCGACACAACGACGAAATGAAAGGTTATCACATTTTTCATTTTTTTTTTTTTTTTTAATTTAATTGAATTTAAAATTAAAATGTTGTATGTGATTTTTGCAGAGGTTATAGTTCCGAAATGGAAGGAAGTGGCCGTGGTGTACGTCCAAGTTCAGCAAGAGGTCGAGGCCGAGGACGTGGAGGAAGCAGCGGAAATATTTCCTCAGCAAATTTAAATAATACCAACAGTACAACTACTGGCAGCGGAACTAGTGGAAATAGACACAATGATAATCGTTTTAATGGTTTGTTTTTATTTCTTTCATTTTATACATCTATTAGGTTAAATTTTTTCAAGTATGAGACGTCCTCTGATTAGTTGGAACCGGACGTTATTTGTATAGAAATCGTTCGTGACAGTTGATGTGTAATACCTTTTATTTTAGGCCTGCCAGTTGACAATCTCCACGAGACTTATATCTTTTCAAAACGGCACATCACCGACTATGGAGTGTTAAACCGATTGGCAGGTTCTGTTAACTTTGTTCCTTCTCAACGGCTACCAACGGTTTCTTCCTGTTCAGATACCGTTGGGTTCCAAATATCGTGAGAACATTCCATACTTTAAAAATGATAAAATAATAGGCGAAATACAGATAAATAAAAATATACAATATTGGAATGTAGCCGACCCTCTGAATACGAAAATATTTACAAGTAAAGTATCTCTCAAATAAGTGTGTTGAATCCAGGATAAAGGAAATAACCGATTATGCTCAGAATCATAATTGTAAGCTGCATTGCTAAGGGAAAAAGCATGAAGGGGCGAATTATTTTATTTTATTTTTTTTAATGTGAAAATTTATATATATATAAAAAAAATAATGTAAATTCATTTCAATAATTAAAAAAAAAAATCATGACTTCTCTAATGGTCTTAAACAAGAGATAACAAGATATTTTAAAGAATTTGGAAAACAGTCATTTGTTCAATAATTTGGTGAAATTAAAGTAAAGAATTACTCCTCTTTGAAATCACAAGTGGGAGGGAAAATTTAGAGAATTAACAACAAAAATTACTAATTATTAGATTTTACTGAAAGAATAAAGGAAAAGGAAAAAAAAATTTTTTTATTATATATGAATCCATATTTATGTTGTTACATTAGCAATATTTAAATTATATATTCCTTCCGCATGTTTACTGAAGATGAATGACGGCTACTTTGGTGAGAAGGAAATAATTTAAATTAGCCTGGGAAAATAAATATTCAGGTAAAGATCAACTTTCTCAAAAAAAAAAAAGTCTGCAATGGGTTTATTTAGAGATTTTTAAATTTAAATAAAAATAATATCTAAAAGAAAAAGTTGTATACTTATTTAAATAGAAAATGAAATATTTACTAATTATAGTTTCTTTCAATGATTTTTAAAAATAGCAACAAGAGAAAAACATTCTGAAAGTGACATGTAAAATTGGGATATTATTATTCTGGAATTTGGATACTAAATACAAAGACAAAGAGTATAAATTAGATTTAAAATTTCATACTATCTGCAGAAACTTGCCAAGATTAGGTCGCCTAAATGTTAAATCTCGAGACTTATTATAATTTTAAAATTGACTTTAAATAAAGAAAGAATTTTTGGATACTATCTTTTGGGCTTTAAGAAAAATACTTCAACGAATTAAAAATAGAAGGAATTACCAATAAAGAAGGTAAAGCATAATTTAATGAATAAAATATTTTAAAAAATCAAGATATCAGATAACTCACAGTTGAAGAAATAACTCCTTTGTTATGTAATGCTAAAATCTTTTCGGTTTTAGATTCAAAAAGCGGCTTTTGGCATGTGAGTTTGGATGAGCCAAGCAGTAAGTTAACGACCTTTTGGACATCATTTGGAAGGTATCAATAAATGAGGATGCCATTTGGGATTTCATCGGCATCAGAAGAATTTATTTGGCGGCAACACGAGTTACGGTAATTGAAAGTGATATGTTAGACTTTTCCCAAGAAAATACACGAGAAGGATCATGAAAAAATTTTAATGGAGAGATTAAAATCAAATAATTTAAAACTAAATTTTGAAAAAAAAATGAAGCACTTCAAGAGAAATAAAACCACGGATCGTCCAAAATAAAGACAATCGGAGTTGAATGTTAAAAGTTTATTAGAATTTATGACTTATTCAAGATCATATTTCTTAAGTATTCACACCGAATAGTATGCAAAACGAACCGAGAGATTGATAGATAAATGGTCTTTTAATGAAATTAAGAAATTACTAGTCAAAAGCATTTTTTTTCTGTTACTCTTAAGTATCAGAGATTTTGATGCAGCAAGGACTGAATTTTGCCTCTCGGACTTTATTTTAAAATTTCTAAATTGAAAAAAAAGCATCTGCTTCATCAATATAAGGATGAGATTGTTATAAAATCGGATCATAAGCCCCTAAAGCATATAAATCTCTGCAACGAATGTATTGCTTGGAAATAAGAAGACTGTACCTGTTTCATGTTAACTATTCAAGAATTTTAATAATAAAGCAGAATCATCTAACAAAATCTTCAAGAATTAAAAAATTTTAAAGTGAAGAACTACGCTGGCAAAAGACTGTTCAGAGAACGCTGAAAGTTGATCGTGGACACAAAATGAATTAATTAAAACCTGAAAAAAATCTAAAGAATTAGAAGAAACTAGGACAGGAAAAGAAAAAAAAATCTGGCTTTCAATTACCTTTTGAGAGCAAATTTAAATTCAGAGATTTTCTGTAAACATTAATCACAAGTTTTCAAAATAGAAAAAAATTGCTTGCTATAAACCAGCAAATGAAAATGAAAAAGATAAATTTTAAAGTAGTGAATATCATCTTTACAACAATAAAAATGATTTCTTTCCCTTATAAATTCACCATCTATCAAAATCGAAAATCTTGGGATACTTGTGTACTTGTTTTCCAATTCTTTAACATACTTAATTGATTTTTTTTTTTTTAAAATTTTGGTATATCCAATTGTTGCTTGTAAAAACTTTGGTTATGATAAATTTTTAGAGCCAAGGTAAAGTCACGATTCAGATTAACTTTTGGGAAAAATTATTTCAGGGCGGAAGGCCTTAGTAAAGAACCGGAACAATCAAAATGGATAAACTCTGAAACATAAAGGTTGGATTAAATCTTTAGTTTATCAACGGGTAGTCATACTTAGAGTCGGTCTTTGTTTTAAAATTCCAGGGTCGGCTAACAAACAAATTATTTGACTGAATATGTGATAATTAAGAACATAGATAAATTATTTTTTCATTCTTTAATTAGAAAATATACTAGGGGTGGCCAACCTGCGGGCCGTACACACTTTTATTTTATAATGAAGAGCTCAAGGCAGCCAAAGCAAAATAAAGAAAATAATTTTTTATTTTTATTTATTGAACAACAATGTCGAGGTTTCGGCCGATTCTTCCGGCTTTCAACAGACATGTGTTTTGTTTGCCTCGAGCTTAGACGGGCTTTTGTCAGCTCCTGCCTGACATATATGCGAACATTCGCCAGTTGACATGAATTCTGGTTCAAGAGTGACTATTATTATAACCTCGAGGCAAATAAAACACATGTCCTGATGAAGGCCGAAACGTCGACATTGTTGTTCAATAAAGAAAGAATAAAAATTTTTTTCTTTATTTTGCTTTGGCTACCTTTATTTCTTCATTATAAATTATACATTCATCCACTACTTCTTGCAATATATTTATTTTATTATTTTTTTTACCCCAAAAAATGTTTATACTGGGTCTAAAACTAATATGGGGATATATTATTTTATTTGCGAGGTGACCGCGGAGTTATTATGCATTTCCAAAGTGCCTCAGAAGATCATTTGGGTTGGCCACCCCTTCAATATACCCTATTTTTACATTTAGTTTTAAGTAATTATTGTAGAGTTTCAAAGAGATCCTAACAATCTTTTTTATTTTGGCATTAAGTTTTCTGTAAGTAAAAAATAACATTATCGATGAGGGAGAAGTGGCGGTCGAAGGATTAGATAAATAAAAGTCGAGGATGTCAGCCAAACAGGGAATGAAACACCCAATAAAAGAAAACGTTTCGGCGTTATTTAATTAAAGTTGAAACGTTTTCTTTTATTGGAATTTCCATTCGATAGAGTCTAACCAATTTGGCTGACATCCTCTCCATTTATTTATCTAAATAAAAATAACATTATTATATCACATAAAATTTTATAAAACTTTTAGATGTGATGTTATATTCATAAGAGGATAGGAAAATGAGAGAGGCAGCAAAAGTTTTTTTCTTTATTTTGAAGATGGTTCAAACATGGAACCGGTGTGGATTAAATAAATAAAGAAAAAACTTAAGCTGCATCTTTCATTTTTCTACCATCTTATGAATAAAATTTTATAAATCCTCTGCCCCGGGATTTTGGAATTTCTGGACCGAACCTTTTAGCGATCGACGCGTCCACTCACCCGCGTTACTAATATATAATTTTAATTATTTTTAACTGGGGATTTAATGTTTCATCAATAAATGTACTATAATCCATAGATAAATAATCTAAATTGCTGGGGAGTTGGTCCAAAACTAATACCTTTAACTAAAGTCGAGATAAGCCTATTTTTTTTATTTACCTATTTGAAGATTCTAATTTTTTTTCTTAATTCTCACAGATAAATTAGTCATTTTAGTTTATAAAATAACATTACTCTTTAAGAATGCTAACCAAAGATAATATAAAATTAATTTTTTTTAATTAGCTGTTCGATCATCAAATGATACCAATTCAGAAGAAAATATGCGTGAACCTGCATATGGCTATTTGAGGCCTGGAGGAGGAGGGGGTCAGAATAATCGTGGAAATCATCCTTCAATGTCTCATAGAGGGAGTGGAACTGGTAGGACTTCAACAGGAGGAAATTCACGTCGAGAGGATCAACGTCGACGAGCTAATAGAGATGATGATCATCAAGGAACTACAGATGGTCATGATGGTAGAGGTACGTTTCGCAGCTTGTTGTATTTTCAATGCTTCGAAAGAAAAACTAGATATCTATAAATCAATACAAAATTGAATTTGGATATTTAGAAATAGTCACACCATATCGTTTTATTGTAGAAGCAACTTGAAGAATCTGAATTTTCCCGGGAATCCAAGAGAGCAATAAAAAAAAAAAAAATCCTCTCCACATCAATAATAAATTTAATTGCACACCAGTTTTAATTGCTTCTAGAGGAATTTGAGATGTTAGGGGAATATGTCCTTATTTCAATTTCTCTCAAAGATTTAGATAATGTCATGTTGATTCTACAATGATTATATATTATTTTAAGAGATCTTCTAGTCTAGACGGATTAAAAATTTAATGAGACGAAGTAATGTAACAAGAGATATCTAGAGTGTTTCAACAAGGACTTTACAACTTTGAAAATTAATATAAATTTATTCAGAGAACCTACAGAGATGATTGTAGTGTCAATTTGTAGAGAAACACATCAAATTTGGACTCGCATAGTTCGCCGAATCGCACTATCACGAGCACTAGCGGCAATTTAGCTGCCTTCATTGCTAGCTCGGTGTTTTGGTTTCCGAAGAATCAAAGTCATAAATTTATTCAAAGAAGCTACAGAGCTGGTTTTAGTGTTGTTTAAAGGAAAACACATCAAGTTTTTTTTATCTCAAACTAAATTGTTAGGAAAGAAATTGACTACCGATGGGATGTCTGCACGATAACCAACGGAAGCCACATTTAGTTTGAGGTAAAAAAAAAAACTTTGATGTGTTTCCCTTTAAACAACACTAAAACCAGTTCTTTAGCTTCTTTGAATAAATTTATATGAATTTGATTCTTCAAACCAAAATACGGAGCTAGCACGCTCTGATCTAGTGAAGACAGCCATCTTTAACGCTCAACTACCGCTAGTGCTCGTGATAGTGCGAATTAACAGTAGCGAACTATGTTAGTCAAAACTTGAAATGTTTTTCTACAAATTGGCACTACAATTAACTCTTTAGGCTCTCTGAATAAATTTATATGAATTTTCAAAGTTGTAAAGTCCTTTTTGAAACAGCCTGTATAATCGATTGAAGATGTCGTAGAGAATATTAATTTTCATAAGGACTTTAAGGACAAAAAAAAAAATAATTTGCGTATTATCCGTCGAACCCAGTGCAATGGAATCATCTTCAGTAGAAGTAACGGATGTTTTACAAATCGTCACACATTCCTATTCAATTTGTTCTAAAAAGTAGATGAGCTCTCGATGAACACTTAGATTTGAAAATTTACAAAACATCCGTTGCTTGTACTAAAACATTATTCCATCACACTGAGATCGAAATTTTTACAAATAGACGGAAAGTGTTTTTTTTTTTCTAGTCCTTTGGAAAAAAATTCTTTATATCATCCCTATCATTCTTAGCGTTTCATACTGTTGTTCCATCTCCAACTAGAAGATCCCTATTTTATTTATCAAGCTTTTTTTTTAAATCGAAGTATTGCAAATTATACACATTTGACCAATTTATAAATCTTGTAAAATCGTTCTTTAACCAATTTTGAGTTTCTTGGTACAGTCGGCGCCACAAGTGCTTGATCTGCTCGAGAGTGGAGCCTTGAGATTAGTGAACCAAACCAATATTTTTAAAATAAATCATCTTTTTTTTTAATGCTACAGCATTTTGCTTGCCTATGCTCAAAGCTCTCAGGCACTTGTGGCGCCCACTGTATACATTACAAGCATGTTACTATAAAATTTGCAAGTCGATCTTTGACTCTTGGCTTGGAAATGTTATGGAATTTATTCCCTTAATCAAATTCAAGCGGTATTTATTCCCTCCTCAAGATATGCATCATATATAAAGAAATAATTCACTTTTGGTTGCCTATCTTTTAGGCATTTTCTATTTTGTTTTTCGCTATGATTTATACCATTTTCTAATCATTTACAACTTGAGACAAATTACGTTAGGGAACTTGTGATAGACGGAGACACCCACCTCTGCGGGATTTAACTGGCCCGGGAAAAACCAGCTCGCTTTATTCTCTGCTTGTGATTTGATGAAAGAGCGAACGTTTTTAAGATTTCTAAGATTCAGCCTCCAATTAATTATGTGATATTTTAGATTTTCAACTTTTATTTAATTTAAATTTTATTCTTATGATGGATATGTAGTTGCCTATAGCTTGAAGGTTTACTTTATTGAGGTCTGGCTACTGTATTTCTCAGATTAACAGTTTCGGACTTACAAAAAACCATCATCAGGCCTAAAATACATAAAAAATTATTACTTTTTAAAACCCTACTTCACATTCATCGATATTACATTTTTTATAAAAATTACATTTACATAGTAGCATTTAGTAAATTTATTTATTTGATATTTGTCATTTAATTGTTAATCACTATTGTTATATCAATTTTTTATTATTATATTATTGTTAGTGTAAATAAAATTTAAGAAAGGGGTCTTCCTGACCCCTATTCTATAAAGATGAGCCTGAGTGGGCGCATGACCTATCCTCATCTTTATAAGGAGGGTAGATAAGTCCCTCTGGACTCAAACCATGGCTTTCTTGGAATCTTTAGCTCAATTGAATAGAGATGATAGCGAAAGAAAACCGGGATTTACCTTTTATTCTCAATTTAATAATTATTTTAGCCAAAAATTTTTGAAATTTTAATAATTTTTCATGTTTTCTCATACAAATTAGATGACAATTAAAAATAATCATCCGAATCGCCAAGCCTAAATAAAAATTTTCCAATAATGAATATTGTATAGTATAATATTTTGAAAATTCCGAAGAAGAAAAATAAAATGAACCTTCAATCTATAGGCAACTTAAATTTTATTATTTCAGAAATTAAAATTGTCATATTGTTTGGTCTTTATCAAAAAAAAATTCTAATTTTTTATATAAATGCCCCCCCCCCCCCCGCTGCCTTTTTTTAAATTTCAATTTAAGTAAGAATTGGCTAGAGTTCTTCCTGATGAATGTATCAAAACATGCAAACAGGAACCAGCACAGCAAATACGCTTAGCAGCATGCAATCAAACGCCAGCACCTCAACGTCCACTGCCCCGTCTACAGCAACTTCCACTAGCGTCGCTACAGCCTCATCTGTCACAGTTTCAACAACAGGTCCAATTAGCAATGTAGTTTCTGATGCTACAGGTCCTCAAAATCAGGTTGGGCAAGGTCAGGCCAAGGAAACCTCTACAAACATTACAAATCTAGAACAACCAAAAGCACAACGCGATGTCAAAGGAAGGAATTCAAGGAACAGCAGCAAGCGAGCAGATGGCAAACCTAAGGAAACCATGGTCAATGGAACTTCTGCTTAATTTTCAACAAATTGGTCTGAAAAATCACCTATATATCTGAAAATTCTAGATAAAGATTAAAGGATAAGTGCCAAGAATGCACAATTTCAAATCTCATTTACTCTAAACAAAGTCTTTGAAATTTAAAAATAGATTGTTTTTATTAATAAATTAAAATTGATATAACTAGTAATGCACCAAACTATAAGAGGAATAAAAAAAAAAATGATTATGTTAAACAATTTTTAATATCTTGAAAAAAAAAATAAATAAATAAATAAGCAGCCATCTTCAAGAAATGCTAGTCTAATTATTCAAAGGGTTAATCAATCAGGCAACTCATTACGGGGTAATAAATGAAAACAATTTAAAAAAAAAAAAAAAAAATTTTTAATATTTAGTTTTTTAACTTTTTTTTAAATTCTTTTAATAGTTTTAATATTTGGATAATAATTTTATAATTTTATTGAATTCTAAATAGAGAGGAAATCAAATTAATTGGCATGTATTTAAAATAAATTATTAAACCCCCAATTTGAGTTGTGGAATATCATAGATGCATTTCAAAATATCGGCACCATTATTCATATAAGATTATGAGTGTTAATAACCCAAAAAGCGGCTAAGACAGCTCTCATAACAGATTATTATTCATTTTATTAATCTTTCATTTCAAAATAGTTATGGAAAGATTTAAATGATTTTAATCGAAAAGTAATAACTTAGATAATTGGTTCTTAAAATAAGGTTCCTTTTCTTATCATACTAAAATCCAATATTCTTTATTTATATAAATGTAAAACAAAATATTTCCAGATATTCGATAGAATAGATCAAAATATAATTCAATTATTTAAAAAAAAAAAAAATTATGTACTTTTTTTAGCTATTATTTTACATAAAAAAAAAAATATTGAAAAATATATTTTTACCAATAATATAATAATAATAAAATAATAATAATAATAATATAATAGTGTATTAATATTAAAATTTTTGCATCGAGCAAATAAATTGATTTTTCAATTTTGCACCAGTTTTATTTGACATTATTAAGCTTATGCTTTTTTTTTTTGTTATATTTTTAAATATTATAAGTCCGAAACGCTAGTAGACTCTAGGGCTGGACTTTGAAAAATTAACTCATATTTTTATTTATTAAGAATTTTTCTAAAATTAAACTTTTCGTCTCATTAATGTGCTTTACATATTGTAACATTTTTCAAACTTTAGTCCATTCTGGTAAAACTGAAAAAATTTATTTTTAAAAGAATTTCAAATCCTGATAAAGACTTATTTTTTGACCAGCCCTAGTAGACTTCTCTATGTACTTTAATGTAGCAACAAAAATGTCAATTCTGACTTGATGTTTAAATATTGTACTTATATAAAAAAAAAAAAAAAATTTGAATTCTCAGATGGCCTGCTAAATTATTAATTTTGGTAAAAAAAGAAAGTTAGTTAAAAAAAAAAAAAAATTTCTCTCGCAATTAAAAAGTGAATCATTCATTTTTAACAAATATTAATCTTATTAATAACATATATATTAATAATTATGTGGAATTAGAATGTCTTTCCACTTTGGAAAATATAAAAGAACAGAAATGGAAATATGAAAACGTATTTCTCATAAAGACTGTAATTGTTGAGTTTTTGATGACATTGGCTGTTACTTTATTATTAGGTTTCTTCGTTTCTTTTATTTAATGACTATATGAAAAGTGATTTAATTTTTGTTTTTAATAATCTAAAATAAGGTAACATCTAAGGTTTATTAGACTCGTTGATTTCACTGCTATTCACACTATTGAAGGCATAAATCAACACATCATTGATACTATCAAACACTCATTAAGAGTTCTAATATTGATTGAATTGATTTTTTTTTTTTTCATTTATTTATTTACTCCGAACTGAAGTTTCGGTTTAAAAAAATATCTATTTAAACAAAATATATTTTTTCAATCGATATTTTCACATATATATTTTAAATAATAATCAATTTTGAGTATGTGTTTAAATGGCAACTTTAAACCTAATTACATTTAATTTTTAATAAACATCTAAAACATACCAAATGTTGTCCTGAAAAATTATGAAAAATAAAAATGATAACAGCACATCATAACCTTTGATTGTTTTATTTATTTATTTTTGAAAATAATATTACAATTAACAGTTAGACAAATAAAATTAAATCAATTTCCATGATGCTTTATTATTATCTAATCGAAAAAATAAAATGATGTTGCTAAAAAAATCAACATTTTTCATAACATGTAGAAATCTTGTGAATAGCTGCCAAACATTTTAAGTCAAATGGATTGTTCAAGGTGTGTCATGAAACACCACTCTTGTGTCTTACTTCGATTGATTTAATTATGTAAGAATTTATAATTAGTCTTAAAAATTACTTCAATAGTAGTTGACAACTCTTGAAAAACAAAAAAAAAAAAAAAATCAAGAGATTTCGTCAACACCTTTGCATTGTTTCAAAGCAAAAAATATTAGACTCATACCAGTTTGCTTGTTGACATAGATTTGTATTATTGATCTTGCAATGTTTGCATCCAACATGAATAATTTTAAAAATAAAAATACTTTGTATGTAAATATCTAACTTAATGTCTTTTTCAATAATAACCTACCATTCCCTATCTAATTGAATTAATGGCGAAGATGTTTCATGGCATATTATCCGCCTATTCTCCGTGCAAACACTTGCAAGTGAAAGAACCCAACTAGAAAATAATCGTATATTCTTTGGTTTCATGAAACGCTTCATGTAATCATGGCCAAATTATATGAACGATTTATTATTAAACTGATACGGTCGGTTTCAAGAACTCCTTTAACCGGGTTTTGATTTTGATATATATATAAAACTTTTTTCATGATGAATTTCTATTTAATTCTATTGGATTCATATGTATAATGTGAAAGAAAATAAAGGTTTAAATAGTTTTTGTTATTTTGACACTTTATCTCTATTAAAAAAAGAAAATCTTTCTCCTTTAAATATCCTCTTCATCTTACCATATTTTTACTTTCTATTACCCTATATATGAAATATATATAGAGAGAAAGTATTGCGATCATGTCGAAAATTCGATCTCGATATTTTGATGGATATACATGTTTTGAGGTACCCCGAGTCCAAAAAAAGTGGGTCCCGCAAATTGGTCTGGCTGTGTGTGTGTATGTGTGGACATTTTTAAGCATGAAGGAAATGAGCTACCAGGTTGAAATTTTATATTTAAGAAGCGAAGTCTTGAAAATAAGGCAAAAAAGTCTAGAACTTTTTCAGTTTTTTTTTTTTTTTTTTCGATTTTCTCAAAATTCGCTCAAACGATTTTGTTTAAAATTCATAAATCAATTATTTTTTACATCCTCTTTAAAATGTATATTCTCATTTTGCACTTGAAATCTTTTGAAGCACACTTTAGTCTTGTACTTCATTGGAAAAAGAGAAAACAAAATTCATATAAATCAACTATTTTTTTTTTATCAGTAAAATTTTTCGTGAAAATTGTTAGAAGTACAACTGATGTACTTTTTCAGTTTTTTTGGATTTTCACAAAATTGCCTTGAACGATTTTGATAAAAATTCAATAAATCTACTATTTTTTAATGCCCTTTAAAAAGTACGTCAGTAAAGATTTTCGTGAAAATTGTTTGAATTACATGAAAGTGGTGAAGTTGGTGCTATGGGAAACTAAATATATTTCGACACAAAAAATTATGTCTTTGCTTATTCTTGATTCTGGGTAGGTATTTGAAAAGAAATAGGTCTCTCAATTTTGAGGTTTTTATTAAAAAATAAATCCATTTATTTTGTAATTATTTTACAAAGACGTTTTTTTATTCCATTCAAAAATATATTACTATATTTAAAATTATTTTCCAGTCTATTAAGGTTGTTCGGACATAAAAGCACTTTGTTAGATTAAAAGCTAATTTTTTAATATGTTATTAATCACTATCACATACGTATAAAATAAAATTTTGAAACAGATCTGACGCAGGGTTATCGTGTAATTAATTTTAAAAAAATTGAAATTTAACATGTAGTCTATGGGGAATATCGACGAAACGCACACATATCGAATTATATAGCCACTCCTGAAATAGGTAAAAAAACAAAAAACTTGCATTTTTATCAATTCACTTCCGAGGAATATGTTAAACATAAAATCAAAAGTTTCTACAGATTTTTTTTAAGATATTTTAACAAGAAAGTTAATAAAATTCTCCAAAATGACAGTCACCAATATTTAAAAATAAGGAAGTAATCGTCCATTGTGTTTAAACTAGGAAAATATTTAAAATTTAAATGAAATTGTAACTAGAAAACTCGATCCTCTTTGAAAACATCTCCCAGGCGATGCCTAAGCCTTGGCGCCCGGCAGATAATTAAAAATATTATTTTCTATAAAATTAATTAATAATAATCAGAAATTAGTATTTTAATAATAAAATTTAAATAATAGGTATTTTCAACTAATTGGCCTTTTTGACATTATTAAATTAAATACTATGTAATTATTGATATAAATCTGTGGGTTAAGAGAGGGAGGGATTAGCCAAGAGAGAAGCTCACTAGGCCATTATAAAATCTTTAAAACAAATTTCAAGAAAGTTGGAAAAAACTAAAAAAGTACACCTGTTAAGTACTAGTACTCGAGGGGCGCAATTTGAATTGTATAGAAGAAATAAGAAAATTTTTAAAATTTGAAAGAAAGCTTTAAAGGGAATTTCAAGAAAATTAGAAAAAACTAAAAAAGTACATCAGTAAAGTAATAGTACTCGAATTTTCGTGATATTCTTACAAATAAACAAATAAACGTACATTGCTCGTTTAATAAATAGGCTAATTAAAATTAAAATATATAAATTTATTAACAATCGATAATAAGATAAGCATTAATAAATTGATTTCATTAAAATATTTTTTTTAAAATTACTTTTTTATATAGTAAATTAATGAATCTTTTTTTAATTTTTGATAAAAACTTAAATAATAAAAAGATTAGAGTTAAAATTATTTCAATTAATAAAAATATATATAAATGTTGTTCAGCTCACAGCACAACAAGAGAGCTGAAGATTAATTATATAAATATTTTGATTAATAGAGTCATATAGCGATCGATTTCGTCTAATGTGTTATTATCAAAACAGCCTCTGATAAAGTATGAATACAGGGAAACACCCCATATTTTTTTCATGCGAATCCTCATTAATTGTTTTAAATATTTACTCTATAATGATTATGTCGCTTTAGACGAAATCGATCGCCAAAAGTCTACTTCTGTTATTTTTAAAACACTTAAAATAAAAATTAAAAATTAACTTATATATTTATAACAACCTAGTTAAATAAAATTGAGCAAGATATTCATTTAATTCAATTAATAACCTTAGATGCTGAATCAGCGTTAATCATATCTTTTAAATCCTCTTTTAAAATTAATATTTTGGTGAATTTTTTTTAAAATTTATTATAATTATATCGTAAAATGAAGCACCATGAAAATTTTTTCCCATAATCTAAGTATTTCTTTCGAGTTCAACATTGACTATAATTAGCTAGAAATAATTAATTTAATGGACTTTTAGTAAATTCACCCTTTCCTTTAATACTTCGCCCTCTTCTCTCACCAAATTGTTGTTCACTTCTTGGATAGTTATTAAGTTTTTTAGGAAAGTCCTTTAAATATGGAGGAGTTTGATTATCATTGTGCTTCTCCATAAATTTTGAACATTTATCCCACATTTTTGAATGAGTTGATGTTTGTTGATAAACTCCATTTACTTCCAAGTCAAAAGAATTTAGAGACTCCAAAATTTTCTGATCAATATATTTGGAATATAATTGAATTTGATCTTTACTTAATTTACCAAAATTATCATCACAAATCTCTAGAGCAATCATTAACCATATTTTTGAAATGCTATTATAATGTGCATTAATTAAACTTTTTCTTAAATCCAAAAGAAGATTTTCAAAATGAACGGGTTCGATGTTCTTCAATGTTTTACCTATACTCGCCATCTAAAAAAAAAAAAAAAAAAAAAATATGTAATCATTATCATAATAAAGCTGATCTAAATATTAATTAGAATTAAATATTTATAAAATAAGTGAAAAAAATAATCTTTGAGTTGACGCCTCAAGGGTTTTTTGGCATGCATTCATTGTTCAAGATTCGGAGATATAAGATTTATATTAAAAATATGTATATAGTGAAAGTGGGCAAGATACGCTAACATCTCGAATTAAATTTGAAGGGAAAAATTTTGGCCTTAACATTTCTTCAGAAGGTGAAAACTTCAAAAACATGAACATTTGTTTTTTTTTGGGTCTGATCTTTACAAAATTAAAATTATAAATACACATTATTTTAAGTTTGCTCAGGGGCCCACATCTTGTGGGTACGTGGATGGCGACCACGAGCTGCCCGAGCTGGGACAGGCAGTCCTTCAGTCAAGGGCGGATACGGGGGGGGGGGGGGTAAAAAGGGTAATTACCCCCCCCCCCCGAGATTTGAAAAAATACTTTTTTTCGAAAAAAAAAAAAAAAATTTATTTTTAATGTAAAATTTTAAAAATTAATACTTAAAAATTTGATTTGTATTTATATTCTGGCAAACAAGTACAGAATGCGCCTTTAAATTACCGAAATTAAGAAAAAATTGTGTGCTGTGCGACCAGTCACACCAGATTCCCCCCCCCCCCCCCCCGAGAAACACCTCTGGATCCGCCCTTGCCTTCAGTTCTTTAAAATGTCTGTCTCTTCCTTCCTCTTTTCAACAGGCGTCAGACCGTGCGACGGGCCGACCTGTCCTATTTTTTCAGGGTCGTAAAAATAGATGGGGTTGGGGGAAAGAGTCATTATTTTGTCTCCTCCAAATAATCTAAAGTATAAACTCAAATTTTTCATAATTGAATAAACATTACTTACTTGGAATGCAAATATATATATATTATGGTCATCCGCTTCGAGCAATCTCTTTAAATTAATAATAATAGGTAAAGCAAGAACTTCTATTGGAGATCCATCAGCAATCTTAACATATTTGAAGATATCACCCAAGAAGAGATAAAAATTTGCTCGTGATTCTCCTTGTAGAGTTATATCTAAAGAAAAAAGTCAAACCTCACCTTTCTTTTTTTAATTTTTAAAAAAACAAAAAAAAAAAAAAAAGGGGGGGCGGGGACCACCAAACAACACCCCACCCACACCAAAAAAAAAAAAAAAATAAATATAAATTATATTTTTAAAAAAAAAGAAACCAAACCAAAGCACACAGCACGGGAAAAAGAACGGAAAAAAAAAAAGCAAAACGAAAAATTAAATTTAAATTTATAAAAAAAAAAAAAAAAAAAAAAAGAGTATAAAAAAAAAAACCCCCCAAAAAAAATTTTTTTCAAAAAAAATATTTTTTTTTTATATGAGAAAACCACCTTTAAAAGAAAAGCAAAAAATTCAAAACATTAAAAACACAAAAAAGTATTCTCGAATCATTTTTCAGAAATCAAGGAATTTTAAAATAATCACAAATATTAAGATTATTTCAATTTTTTTTCAAAATAAATCACAAGAAAAAAAATGTTTCATATTATTTAAAAAAAAACATTGTGTGGTTTTATGAAAGCACGATGCAAGTGAAACTTTTTTCGGATCATAGGCGTTTAACTGAAAATTTTCAGAAAATTATTTAAGGGTATTAAAAGCGCGTTTTTATTCTTAACTTAACAATTGGAAGATGATGAATGAAAATGGGAAATTGAAGATTTGAATCATTTAAAATTATTTTAAAATTTAAAAATTGAATTATTAAATCTCACAATTATTTTTTTATAATTCGTTATATATATTAAATTTCAACTTTCTTATTTTTGTCGTCATGGATTGTGACGTCATGACTTGTAACGCGACATGCTGATAGAAGAGCCAAAAAATTTGAGAGGATAAAATAAAAGTTTCACTTTAAAATCAAAATAGAACAATAATTTGTATTTACCTTCAAAATCACATTGCAACAATTTAAGAATATGATCCCTAACATTTATTGCCCCTATTTCGAAATTAGAGAGTTGTGAGCACAGATAGGCAAATTTTTTTCCGAATTCTCTTGTTTGCAGGGTCTGCTGATGAAGCGAATTGAGTAGGTTTCTGCCAAAAAAAAATCGAAAATTAAAATAGATTATAATAGAAAGATATTAAAGTGAATATGTAGGGTTGTTGCGTTTTTGGAATTTCTGAATTTCTTAACTTTTCCACTATTGAAAAGCCACTAGAGAGTCTTGCCTTTAAATAACCAAAAGCCATTTTTTAAATTAATACATTTTTTACTTTCTCTTACCTATATACAGTTTGTATATATATATAGAGAAAAAGTATTGCGATCATGTCAAAAATTCGACATGTTTTGAGGTCCCCAGAGTCCAAAAAAAAGTGGGTCCCGCAAATTGGTTTGTGTGTAACAGGGCCGGATCTAGGGGGGGGGGCAGTGAGTGCCTGTGCCCCGGGCGGCAGAGATCAGGGGGCGGCAATTAAAGAAAGATTTACTTAAAAAAAAGGTGAATGTATGAATGAATATGTAGCTTCCAGGGTCTCAGTTTCTTTTCTTGTATTTCTACACACATTTTGCTGCATCGTAATTGAATTTTCTTTCTGTGTAAATAAATTTAAATGCATCAAGATTACAGAGAGAATCGAGAAATATGAATTTTGTATAGAAAATTTTAAGGAGTAGGCGGCAAATTAAATTTTGCCCCCCTAAAAAATCTCCTAGTTCCGGCCCTAAGTAGGCCTACCTAAACATACCAATGCGTTTTCTCATGTGATTATTTCATTGTTTTTTTTTTTTAGTAAAAAGATTTTAATCGAAACTTTTGAGATGCGAACTTCGAATAAATATTTCCATCATCTTTTGTATAAACAATGAAATAATCACATAAACAAACGTATGTGGGTTATATATACCATCGGATAGAATTTCAATATAGATTTCTATCTTTTAAAATAATGAAATAATCACGAGAAACGTAATTATTATTACATTACCTTGTTCAATGAAATTCTTTATTATATTATTAATACTGGCTGGGTTTGATAATTTGAAAGTTTGGATTATAGAGCCCTATATGAAGTAGGGCTCTACATTTAGTATTTGAAAAATAACATTTTTTTTTTATTTTAAAGTTAATAAACTTATCATTTTTTGACCAAATCTTTTAAACATTCAAAAAGTTTTGATAAGATTACTATGATTAAAAATAAATAATTAGACAATTAAAAAAAAAAAATTACTCAAGTTGATGTTCATCGGCGAAATAGTTTTTCACCAAAATCTTTATTTCTTTAATCCCTCTTTGGTGTGATGTTTTGTTTTTAATATCCAATAAATTCAACAGTAAAATTATTTTCTCAATTCTTTCATCAGGATCAGGTTTTCTAATTGGTCGGACCCATCCTTTACTCGATGGATTTTTTTCTCGACTAGATCGTGATATTATTGGAATAGTAGGCACACCGTCAACTAAGATAAACATAATTAAAAATATTGTTTAAATATATAAATTATTGAATAATTATGTTTCACTAATTGAGACCAAACAGAAAAATTAATTGCACTTTAGTCCTTTACTTTTTCCCTGCTCTTTTCTTAACAGAGTAGTGAGTCCCTGGTAGTGAGCAGGGAATAAAGTAGTGAGGGATTGGTCGAGTGAAGTTAACAACATAATTGGCAAAAAGACATAAACAAACTAGACCATGGGTGACCAATTCGAATGATCTTGTGGGCAGCATCATAATTATTTTCAACATATTTACTCCATTCTTTCATCAGAGGTTTTTACTGGTGAGGCCAAACATCCCATGGCCCCCTGGAATCGAACCCAGGATCACATCCGGCATAGGTTTTGCCTCACCAATCAAAAACACTCACAGTCTCCCTAGACCCCCTAATGAGGGGGGGCGCAGAGATCCGGGCGCATAAAAACTACATAAAATAATTTAAAAAATAAAATCTAGTAAACACATTATCATCAAAATAAATTTTACAATTCATTAAGATATCTTAATAAAACTGTTTCATAAATAACACTGTCCAACACTGAATTTTTTATTATGAGCTATTTTTGAGGATATGGCTAGCGCTGATTCAAAAAATGCCATCAGTTTTGCTCCAACAATTAGATATATAGAGAAAAATAGATTTTAATGGAAAATTTGCTCTAAAGTGGCTATGGGTGCCGACTTTTAAAAATTATTAGGGGGGCCTAAATATGATTGACGCAGGGGGTAAGGATAAATGTTTTAAGATTTTGTCCTGATTGACCTTTTAACGATAGTGAAGCGTTTTTTTCTGGGGGGGGGGGGCTGGGCCCCTCTTCACTGAACATTGGAGAGCTCGAGCCCCCTGGGCCCCATGGAGTCGGCGCCTATGAAAGTTATTATAAACTATGAATTTTCAAGATTTTTTTAGGGCGTCATCCAGATAGTTAAAGCACATAGAAATACGTATTCCAGTTTCAGTACAATCTGAGGTGAATTAGGGGTGCAAAACACGTCTAAAAGTTTATAAATTTTTTGTTTCGAATATTTTCAATTTTTTTTTTAAACTTTATAGACACCCCTAAATTTTTTTTTTCCATCCCTGAATGCAAAAATCGTGTAAATGATAAAATATATTTAAAATTTTTGGAAATCTATATAAAATTAAAAAAAATATATATTTGTTAATATATTAACAAATATTTTATTTTTAATTTTTTTTTTTGGGGGTGGGGGCGCCAATCAATGTAGTTACGTCTCTGCCCCCCCCTCCCCCCTCTAAATTGCCCTCTGGATCTGACCTAACCTCTTGCCAGCAATAAACAATATGCAAATCATTAGTCTCCCTTGTATTTTTTAAATGATAGTGCTAATAACCTATAATAATAATTTTTTATAATGAAAAATCAGACATACTTGCATGGGCGTACCCAGGATCAAATCTAGGGGGGGGGGGGCATGGTCAAATCATGGTCGTCCAGATTGTGACAAAGCTATTTTTTATATAGAGGGGAAAAGCCTTCGAATTAAAGGCCTAAAAACCACTAAGTCCTAACAAAAAAAATCATTCCCCGTCGCCATCCACCAATTTTGTTTCGTTTCATCACTTTATAAACATTTTTTTTTTTTGCTTCTAAGGGGGGGGGGCAGCTGCCCCTGCTGGGTACGCCAATGCATACTTGATTGAAAATATTCAAGCTTAAAATTTTAAAAGATTATTTGAAAACACCGCCTTTCAATCTTTTCATTTGTCAATTTTGTTTTCCACATCAATTTTTTTTTTTTTTTAATTCAAATAATATTCAATGCCTCTGTGTTATTAATTTATTTTTAACATACATTTTAAAAATACTTTAATCAGAAACTTTATTTAATGTTTTTCTGTCATTTTTTTTTCTTGACTACAACCTGAAAATTTATTTATTTATTTTTTTTTTGATTAATGTTTTTAATTGAATGTTTCTAAATTTTCCTTTTCAAATTTTCTTTCTTAATTTATCAATTTTTTTCGCAGTAACTGATCATATAATTTTTTTTTTTTTTTAAATTGAAATGTATTTACTGATACTCTACTTATTATTTAATAATGTTACTAACTTAAATATTTCAATAATATAATAAAATGGGAAAATTACCTCAAGAATTTTCGAAATTCTCCAAATTTTGTTTGCAATTCAAACGAATATTTAAAGAGACTCAAAAAACTTTTTTCTGACATCTCCTCGTCAAATAATTCTTTTTTCCAAGGTGAGTGAGTTAAGCCTACTTTTTATTTATTTATATATTTCTATAATAAAAAATAAAATTTGTTGACAGATGAATTTATGGGTAAAATCAATAACGAAGTATTAATAGAAAAAATTTGCAAATTGAACGAATACCCTGCTACTCTGGTCATTCTTGGTACAAATACTTATGCTAAAGCTTCTTTTGTAAATAAATTACTTGGTCAAGACTTATTGCCTAGCGACTGTCAACATTGGCGATGGATTCGAATAGTCTTTAATAGAAATTGCTCCGAGAAATATAAAATATCTTTAAGTTTAGAAATGAATTTATTTGTAGTTGTCCAAGCGACTGAACAGGAATGGATTCAAATCCCTCGGGAGCATATCCAGAGATCTGAACAAGAAGTAAGCCTCACTTTTCTCTTTTATTTTTTTTAGTAAGAAAATAATTTTTTCTAAATGTGCTTTTTTCTTGTTTTTAGATGCAAGAGGAGATAATTCCTTTTTTAGAAATCCAAATTGGACAGAAATTAATGAGAGAGAATTCTTTTCAAATTTTAATTCCCCCCGATTGTTCAGATCATTTACAATTTGAATCTTTATTTATCCATCCTTTAGCATCAAATGAAATTAAAATTTTACCAATTTTTATTTATGCAATTAATAATCATTTCCTAAATGTTCAGGTAATCATTTGTTTTTCTATTTATTCCAATTTTTCCATCTCTATTAATTTATATATATATATAAATTAGTAGAGATGGATATATATATATATATATATTTTTTTTTTTTATATTTACACCAATAATTATAATTACTTAATTAAAGGATTTAAAGGAGTTTTAATTTTTGCAGATGGACTTGTAGTTTAAAATAATTAATTAAAATTATTGTCGAGGATTTTTGGATTAGCGAGACGACTGAATTGCAATTATCAGTTTCGACCAACAAATTAGACCATCATCAGGCCTGCGAAAAGAATACATAATTTTACAAAAAAACGTGTAGAACAATATAGTAATATACATTTTTTTCAATTATAAGAAAATATCTAATCATAGTCATCATTTTGTTATATATTAATTCTTTTCGCAGGTCTGATGATGGTTTAATTTTCTGACCGAAACTGATAATTGCAATTCAGTCGTTCGCTAATAAAAATCTTCGATAATAATTTTAATTAATTATTTTAATCTGCAAGTCCATTCGAGTAAACCTACTTTAAATCCTTTAATTATCAATTCTCGAGCTGGTTCTACAAATAATTATAATTACTTTTTTAATCAATTAGATAATTTCTTTTGCTAAATTAATTATATAAGCAAAAACTATTGCCATTTTTTGAAATCGCCACTTATTACTGATAATTAATCTTAAACAATTTTTATTTTAAGGATTTAAATGAATTACGATCATTAAAAGCAACATTTCCCACAATTCCTGTTTGTTTTATTTATTTTAATAGTAAATCAAAAGAAAACATGTGTTCTTCAGAATCTGAACTAAATCAATCTGAAAGTAATTTTTCAACTGGTAAAACAAATTTACCAGTTGCTCATAATTTATTGGGATTAATCCATCAACTTGCTAGTTTAGGTAAATCATTTTCATTCACTTTTATTTTATTTATTTTTTTATTTATTTTAAAAGTAATTTAATGACGTATCAATTTATTTTTAGACTACCTTCAATTGGACGAATCGAATTCTTCAAGAACAAATGAAACAGTTTTATCTGGATCGTATTTTTTGAAGAATTTTCTAATATGGATGAAATCATTAATTACGTTAAAGAGTGTCTTCAAAGTTATCTTATTCAAGCGACTTCTACGTTAAATGAGGTTTTTATATATTATTTACAATAATATAGGCTATATATATTCACAATTAAACTAATTAAATATGAACTAGGTAGAGCCTTGTTTGAAAAGGATGGAATTTTTTCAATCAATGCTCAAATAGACTGTTCATTAGTCAGTCAATATATCTTAATTAAATGTGAGTTTTATATTGATGATGAACTGAACGTCCCTTCACTCCCGGGACGTCGGTGGACTAAGATTGGAGATTCCGGGTTCTCCTTCCGGGGGCCAGGGCGATTCGCCCACTATCAATGTAAATCTCACATTTAATTAGTTATATTGTGACTTTAAACCAACTATCCGAATCTGATCGAGGCTTTTTGATTATAACATCTACATGTCTAGAAAAATAAATATTTACTGATTTATATAGAGTTTACAGGATCTATAGTTTCTCTCCCCCACTTTAGATATGAATGAACGATATTAAAATTTTATATGAAAATTATTTACTTAATTTATTGATGATTTAATTTTTTTTTTTTTTAGATTCTAAACCAATATCTTAGAAAATTTATATTATCTGCTTTTGATTTGGCAAGAGAAATTCAAATAACTCCGAAAAGAATACAATATGCTCAAAATAAAGAAGCAGAATTATATAAAAGTCTCATGTCTTTGGCCAATGAACAACAACAAGAAATTCAAATTTTAATTGAAACTATTTTAGGAGAAATGAGAGAGGAGCTTGTTGAAAATGCAGCAGAATATAGATATAATGGTGAGAATTATTTTATATTTTAAAACCAATAATTCATGGCAAAATTCATCATCAGAAATTTGGACTTATTTTGCAAATATTGTTTGATTTTTTTGGATCGAATGAAATAACGTAAATGAAAATCAATACACTACGCACAAAGCATGTGCGCCTCTGATAGTACATGTTGAACTATAATCAGAGAAAGTAAAAATTTCATTTTAAATTTCAGGCATGCCTTTATGTGATGCTGAATGTGTTCAAGCCGTAAAAATAGCCACTGCTGAGATACAACAATTATTATTAAAACAATTGAGTAGATCAGTAGCTGGTCAACTTGTTAAGTCAGTTGATTGTCTTCAAGATACCTTTATTGGCACTCTTCAACGTTGTCTAGAAAGTTTAGAAAAAAATTTTCTCGATCAAGATGGAAGTTTACTAGCAAGTGATGCAGTTAAACAAGTAAGATTAATTTATTTAATTATTTCTCGATATTTATATGCATTATTTACTTAGATTTTAAGTGCTGCATATAATGTTGAACTTTCAACAAGCGGATCATCATCTATATTTCATGGAATTCTTGAACGTCTCCGTAAACTGTTTGTTGGACTACAATTACCTTGGACTTCAAATCCTAATTTGGATGCAGATTGGAGAAAAAGAGTGGCCAGAGATATGCTTGATTCATTAAGTGAAGTTCGCTTGGCTAAAAGTATATCTTCTCAGGTATATATATATTTATAAAAAAAAACGAGTCTCAAAATTATTTGAATGCATGGAATTTCTATCTCAAGCGGACTAGGTGAAAATTTTACTAATTATTTGAAATTAAAATGACGTTTCATCCCACAGGGTGAAAACAGTAAGAAAAACCTAAATGCCTAAGCATCTCGCCCAAAAGTCACTAGATCATTTTAAAAGTTGTATATATTTCTTGACTTATTTCTTCAATTTTGGCCAAAGTTATCAGGAAATAATTCTTGAGAATTTCGTACTGTACATCCTACAGTCGAGGGTCATCAAAGATATGGTGGTAACAAGATGATCCGATCCTACTGCCCGACATTTGAACTCTTAGGCAGATTTACTCTGTTATACTCTGAAATCAAATGGCCACCTGACATAACTGATTCACAAGTCTATGGGGTTATTGAAAAATAGTATACCTTAACAAAACTCGAACCATTCAGCAATTGAAGGCCAACATCCTTGAAGAAATAAGCCAAGAAAGATGATTAGAAAAAGCGTATCTTTGTGAAGATCAAGAGATTATTTAAAATATGTTATTTTCAAAACTAAAATTTATTCCCACGATGTGTGTGTTTTTTTTTAGAAAAGAGTAAATGTTAATTGAGAGAAATAAAAAACTAATTTTATTTTAAAATGGTCTAAGTGACTTTTCGGCCATCCTGAAATAGAGAGAAATTGAAATTTCTCTTTAAAATCTAGGAAGCCATAGTAGATTGTATCTAGTTCAAATCCGGTAGTCAGCAGCAAACATACCGAGTATAAACAATCATTTTTCATTAATTTATCTTAGAGGATATACACCTGCGTATTTAATTGTAGGGAAAAAAACCAAAAATGGAGGAAATGTGGTATTATTGTTCATAATCCAAAAATGATATCAACACAAAAAACAAGTTCTGAACTTGCAACCCCATTTTCTCCATTTCACATAAAATGTAGATACTCCTTAATACTGCTTGTAGGGCATTGTGTTAAAAACAAATATCTAATATTGAGATTTAATTAATTTAGTTTCGAGACCGAGTTCGAGCTGCTCACGATGCTTTCCAATCAGCAATGCGTTCTTTAGAAAATCATTATAGTGGTCGTCTAGAACAAACTGAAGAGCAACGAATTACTATTAGAAAACACCATGCTCCAAGATTAGCAAGATTAGCTCTTGAAAGTACTTCATTAATGGATGTAATCCGATTTGGTACGTATTTTTTTTTTATATTTTCTGAATCTTAATAAATTATTTTAATTATTTATTTTTTAAGGTATGCCTAAACAAGGTAAAGAAATAGGACGAGGTCAATACGGCGTTGTTTTTGCATGTGATTTGTGGGGTGGCCACTTTGGTCCATATGCAGTTAAATCTGTTATACCTCCAGATGACAAACATTGGAATGATTTAGCAATGGAATTTTACTATACAAGGTAAGTTTTAAATATGAAAAATAGAAATTTTTAATATCAAAATCATCACAGCCAATTTTGAGAAAATCGAAAAAAAACTGAAAAAGTACTTCAGTACTTTTTGGCCGATTTTGTTCAAAAGGTTATTTTGAGTGTCCAGGAGGGTACCTAACTTAAATATAAAAGCCATCAAACTCAACAACTTAAATATAAAATTTCAACCCCGTAGCTAAATTACTCCATCCCAAAATCGTTACACACACACAGACCAATTTGCGGGACCCACTTTTTTTGGACTCAGGGGACCTCAAAACATATCCATCAAAATCTCGACATCGAATTTTTGAAATGATCGCATTACTTTCTTTCTATACATTATATATATATATACAGTATATAAAAAAAGTAAAAAGACTGTTTATATTTTCCTTTGAGAATTTATCTCAATGATAAATTTTTATTTTTCTTTGTATTATTTTAATGAATTTTTAAACTATTTTTTTTTCATTTATATTTTAGAACAATTCCTGATCATAAACACATTGTAAGAGTTCGTGGTTCAATTATTGATTATTCATATGGAGGAGGTTGTTCTCCTGCTGTACTTCTCATCATGGACCGTCTTACAAGAGATCTTTATTGTGGCATCCGAACAGGACTACATTGGCCAGTCCGTTTACAAATTTCTATTGATGTGGCTGAAGGAATACGATATCTTCATTCTCAAGGATTAGTGCATAGAGATATTAAATTAAAAAATGTTCTGGTAAAATTATTTTAAATTTTAAACATTTAATGATAATTCTACATCGATATATTCATTTATTTACAGTTAGATCATGAGAATCGTGCCAAATTAACAGACCTTGGATTTTGTATTCCTGAAGCTATGATGTCGGGAAGTATCGTTGGGACACCTGTTCATATGGCTCCAGAACTTTTATCTGGTCATTATGATAGTAGTGTTGACGTTTATGCTTTTGGGATATTATTTTGGTATATTTGTGCTGGAGATGTAAGATTACCAATTGTTTTTGAGCAATTTCAAAACAAAGAACAATTATGGACGAGCGTAAAGAGAGGTACTTTTTAAAATATTATTAATTTTAAGTTTGTAACTCCAATAGTTTAGAAATAAATTATTTCAGGAGCAATTTAGATGGATGTAATGATTCTCATTTATGCAATTAATAAATAAGAAATTATATATATATATAATCAGGGCCGGCAGAGACTTGAAGGGCCCCGGGGCTACTTATTAATATGGATCCGTGGTTCGACACCCTAACCCTTATCGGCTATTTAATTTAATAAATATTAAATTGTATCATTTTTCTTCGAGGATCTGAACATGATTATTAGAGAGCGGAAAAAAAGTCTTTCGACTTTTGTCAATTTTGAGACTTTTCCAAATTTTCTTATATATCTCCACTGATCACACAAAAAGTAACGTTTTTTGATATTTTCACAAACGACTTTTGCGACTTTTTTGTCTCTCAAGAGACTTTTTTAAAAAAAAAGCCACTTTTATGACCTTTTTTCATATTTTTTAATATTATATGTTTTTTTTTAAATTTTGCATTTCCAGTTATTGAAGCTATTTTTGTTTTTTTTTTCTTTATTGGCATCTTCGGCCATTTAGACCTTGTCCCTATTTATTTCAATTGATTGGTATCCATTTCTATTGAAATAAATTTTTCGTATGGGACGGGATGCGAACCCTCGACTTTTGGCACTATAAGCTAATTCTCTACCTCTGAGCCATAGGTCCAGGGTGGAACAACCTAAAATGGAAAAAATCTTGTCACACAAGATTTTTACTTTTGTACTAATGAAATTAAATTTTTTTATTTATTTATATTCTAAAGAACTATGCCATCATTCTAATCTAAATAAATATTTCGGTTATCGTGAGATATTCTCTCTATTTCTTTTACTCCTCATATTATTAATTGTTAAAATTGACAGCGACTTTTTTGCCAAAAACAGACTTTTTACCAACTATTTGGCTAAAAAAAATAGACTTTTAAGGCAACTTTTTTCCGCTCTCTAGTAATTATATATAATTTCTTATCTATTATATATTATGTCAAGTTCTAGAGTTGTGAGAGATCCTAAGGATTTTGCCAGGTTTTCCTTAACAGCTTAAGGCGAATGTCATGAGGGTGGTCTCTCTTGCATTTGTTCAATTGTTTTCTTATGTTTTTACTCTCAATGGAAATATATGAACATATTTATTAATGGACATACATTTCTATTACTTTCTCTTACCCTATATATTTTTTTATTGTTTTGTATTATATTTGTCTCCGAGTAATTGTGCCTCTAAGCGGGTTAGGGGTCGTCTACATATTACGTAACTCGTTAGGGGGGGGTCTGGACAAAACGTTACTAATTGTGACATGGGGGGACCCGGGGATTTCTCTAAGTGTGACATAACAATTCAAAGTAATTTATACAATTTTTCGAAAAAAAAGTTCGAATGATTTTTCCAACAGGGAAAAATGGAGTGATTATTTATATTTAAAAAAAAATATTTAAAATTTACTAAAAAAAAAAAGGCAAAATGATATGAATTTTGTATAAGAAATTTTATTTGAAGGGGGGGGGGGGTAGTTCTATGTTGTAACATATTTGTAGGGGGGTTTGTATGTGACTAACTGTGACATGGGTGGGGGACTAGAAAATCGTCAAAAAAGGCGTTACGTAGTTGTTGTTGTGGACGTCCCCTTATTAAGAAATTTATTTATTTATATATTATAGATTATAGAAACATAAAAAAACAGGAGCTATATTAATATAATAATTGACTTGATGTATAATTTTCTTTTTAATATATGTACTTTTATTTTTAAGGGATCCGGCCTGAACGCTTGCCTGGTTTTGATGAAAGATGTTGGAATTTAATGGAGCAATGTTGGAATGGAGATTCTATTAAAAGACCTTTATTAGGAAATGTTTTACCAATACTTGAAGACATAAAAAATGAATATACTTTAAAATCAAATAAATCTTTAGGTAACTAATTTCTATTTTTAAATTATGCTATTTTTTATTCAAACATCTTTTTTTTTTTAGATAAGAGTTAACATCTTTAAATTATTTTTTTGCTAATGATAATACTTTTTATTTAAAAGATAAAGATCTTACATATTATATATTTAATAAATATTTCTTTAAATTTACGCTTAAAATGATGTGCTATTTAAACATATGATCTCTATGCTAGTAATTTTTCATATTCTCATTATGTAAAAAATCAAATTATTAAATTAATATATTTTTTATTATTATAACCAGATCAGTAAACTTTTGCAAATTAAATAAAAGCATGTATATAAAAAACATTTGCAGGTTTGAATTTTTTAAGGATATAATAAAATAATTAATTACTTTTTATAAAATGACTAAAAGAAGGTGAATATCATTTACATTATGCCTAATTATCCTTATGGAAAATAAAAATTATATTTTATTTATTCCTTATAAAGTCACAATGGGCGGCCTGATTAAAAACTGCTAAAAATATGTGAAAATCAAACTTAACCAACCCAAAGTTACCAAGAGTGCGAGCGACTCTTCCTGTCCAAGATAACATAGAACATCGCACACGGTCATCAAAGAGTAACACGAGGGTTTATGGCCGAGTAGAAAGAGGTGAAGAAAAAACATGAAGATGAACACAGAATGAACACAAATGAAGAAAAAACAAGAAGTATTTAGCTAACATTTGGTCCAAAGTTAGCACCAAAACGTAAACAGTGTACGGAATAAATAAAAGACACTATTATACAATTTAATATTTATTCAAATAGCAGACAAAAGATAGGGAGCCGAGTCACGGATCTACCGATTTGTACTCAGTTTGCCCTACCACTCGACCACAGCACGGCATTCGGTTATTTGAATTCACTCAGAACATTATTTTAGACATCGGGAGAAATGGATCCAAATTCGAAGCCACAAATTTCTCCGTCAACCAGGCGCAATATAGATAGATATATAATATACATATGATGGACTAATTGAAAATATCTCTCAATTATGCAATTAATAAATAAGAAATTATATTTATTTTTTATTTATTTATTTATTCTGTATATATTTTTTTTTTTTTTTGGAATGGGTGCATAAGGTCCGAAGACCTATAATGACCAGTGGATACATGCAGCCAGGAAGAAAATAAAAACTAAAGGAGAAGCATAAAAGGGGAACTCAACTGCGGGAACTGAGAAGTTGCCTGTTTAGATTAGACTTGAAAGTCTGAAGATTGTAGGTTTTGGGGAAGATAGACGCAGAGAGCTTGTTCCAATCACGGGAGGTCATGGGGACAAAGGAAGATTGGAATTGACTAGTTCTGACAGTCGTGATCTGAACAGCATAGGGATGCTGGGATGATGCCTCTGTATTGTGTTTCTTATCTTATATATTGACCCCGAATCACGAAATAGGTGGTGAATAAAATTTACCAGTCTATAAGATTGCTTACTTTTATTTAAAAACAAATAAAAATTAAACTTCAATTTAATAAATATTGTGACAAGCCGTTCACCAGTAGTTAAAAAAAAGTTTAAATTAAATAATTTAAGCATCCTTTTGCTTTTTCGAGTTCATGTAGAAAAGCATAAAATTGTGATAAAGTCATTTCAAGAAAAATATTCTTTTTAGAATCACCATTTTTTAAGTGGATTTTAAGATGCAAATATGTAGATCCAACTTGATCGTTTTCATTACTTGCAGCAGTAACTAAAATTGTTTATTTATCTTTCAATAATAAATAAATTTATATAAAAAAAGTTCTTACCTCCAAATTTCCATTCAATGTTTGATACTTGATAAAGCATTTTAAATAAATTTCATCAATGCATTCAATTGTCAAATTTTGACAGCTATTTTTTGATACTGTTCGCCTTCAGAATGCGCTAGTATTGCAGATGAAGACAACTCATTTTGGGAATGTAATTAAAAATTTGTTTCAATAAATCTACAACAATCAGGGAACAAACAACCAGTACCAGTGAAATCTTATATTTAAGTATATATTTTAACGTTTTAGTAAATTCAATATTTTCTTTTTTTTTATTCTCATTATATAAAATCCGAGCCAATTTGAGGCGTTGCTATGTTCATTTTTTAATGAACCAATCTCCAACAATAAAGTTGTCACTCTTCAGTAAATAACTCTGCTAACTATTTATGACTAACTTCATCCCGCATTTTCTCTTGTTAATATAAAATTATTTTGTGATACTTTTTAATCAATGTGAATCTTGACAGTTCATAACACTCTGTGTCACAAATATGTTTCTTATAAACTTTTATTGAAAATAAAGATAAAAAACATCAGAAATATTTAAACCATTAATTAATTTTGTTAAAATGGACAAAAGAATAGAAAATATTTTAGAAAAATTAAATTCAAGTGTCTACTTTGATGATCCGATTATTTTGGTAAATATAATTACAATTTTTTATCGAACTTGCTGCAGCTTCTTATCGTTTCACAGGTTTTCGGTGTCAAGAATAAAACAATTTTTTAAAAACTATTTTATTTTTGTTTCAAGTGGGCCGACTGAATGCATTTTTACAGTTTCGAATCAGGGATTCGTCTTCAGGGCCTGGAAATTTTTACATATATATAATTCAATATACATTCAACTTTTTTTCATACAAAATTCTTGACACCGAAAACCTGTGAAACGATAAGAAGCTGCAGCAAGTTCGATAAGAAATAACTTCGATGAGAATCGTCTACATAATAATTACAATTTCTAATATTTCAAATTTTTACTAATTGTGATTATTTAAAAAAGGACTCGCCGCCGACTCTTGACAACGAAAGGAAAATGCGATGTCTGCAAGGGTTGCTTTTGAATTTATGCATCAACTGGCTAGAGCTTTTTTCGAAAGAACAAAAAGCGAACCTTCCTTATTTTGATCTTAAAATTTATCACTTACTTGTTGACTTGAAAAAAAAATCAGACTCTTGGCTTCAAGAATATTTCAAAATAAAAAAAGCTAATGAAAAATCCAACAACTTGGAAGAAAAAAATAAAACCCTTTCGAATGTAGAGAAAGAAATATCATCACTTGAACAAAAAACCCCCCAGTCATATGTGAAAAAAAATTTTAAAGTAACGCCATTGAAATTTTATGATAATGAAAATCGCGATGAAGAAGAGGAAAAATCAAAAAATTTTAACATAAGTCCACCCCGAAAATTCTCGAATTTATTTCAAGCTAATTCGATGGAAAAAAAATTTTTAAACAAAAACGAAATTGAACAAAATGAAGATGTTGAAGAGATTTTAATACATTCTTATGATTCCAGAGTAGTAAAAAACGATACTACTACAAACACTAAGGCTACTCCATCTCAAGGTATTTCCAAACTATAAATGTAAAATTTTTTAAACTTTTTTCCACCGATGGGTAAAGTGTATATATTCTTAATAATGTATTCGTAGTTTTTGAGCTCTGCTGCTTGGTGAAATTAAGAATAATTTTTTAATTCTTTGTTAGAAGCTATATTGAGCTGTTTATGCATCCGGTGCATCTCTATCGTTTCGACTGATATTTTTGCCTTCATCATCACACACACATATATATATATATATATATATATATATATATATATATATTGTATCGTCCTCTTTTCTGTTATGTTTGGATTATAGTTGTGATGAGGGTGAAACAGACGGTGATTGAACTAGGTGTCTTTTCATATTTTTAAGAATAAATTTTGTATTATATTATCCCACCGTCGTAAAACAGTTCAATAAACTATATACCGACATTATTAATTTTTACAAAACGTAATTTATACCAGTGATGTTATAAGAGGGCAGAAAAATGAGAGACGTATCTAGAGTTGTTTCTTTATTTATTTAATTCACACGGCTGACGTTTCGGTTTCGTGTTTGAGCCATCTTCAGAGTTGGCAAAAAGTCTTTATGAAAGTGTCACATTAGATTTTATACATAGTTGAACCAAAACCTTATATAATAAATATATACACAGTATGCGATGGCCAGGTACATACATAATTTATACATACATTATTTATTATTTATAATTAATAGATATATTTATAATTTATACATTCATCAATTATGTGCCTGGTTATCGCATACTGTATATATATTTATTATATAAGGTTTTGGTTCAACTATGTATAAAATCCACTGTAACACTTTCATAATAACTTTTCGCCAGCTCTGAAGATGGTTCAAATACTGAGCCGAAACGTCAGCTATGTGAATTAAATAAATAAAGAAAAAACTCTCGCTGCGTCTCTCATTTTTCTGGCCTCTTATGAAATTATTAATTTTAGTTATATATATATATATATATATATATTTCATTTTCTAGATAAAATACCCAATGATAAATGGGATGATTTAGATATATATATAGAAGACGATGAAATTCCAGCTCCAAAATCGAATCATAATAATTCTTTTAGTAATAAAGGGCGTTTTTTTGAAAATGTAAAAAATGATGGCATCTCAGGTGAATTCGATTCATGCCAATATCCCCACTCGAAAGATATGTTTCTGGTAATTATCTTTTCTATTTCTTTTTTTTTTTTCTTTTTTTTATGTTAACTATCTGTTTTATTATTATTAGTTATTTCGACAAAAATTTGGTCTTCGAGAATTCCGACCCAATCAATTACAAGCCATAAATGCAGCTCTTCTCGGTCTTGACTGTTTTATTCTAATGCCAACTGGAGGGGGCAAATCTCTTTGTTATCAATTGCCTGCTCTTATTGATAAAGGAGTTACAATTGTAATTTCTCCTCTTAAATCTTTAATCGTCGATCAAGTACAAAAATTAACCAATCTTGACATTCCTGCATTACATATACTTTCAAATATAAGTTTAGATAAATATAATAAGGTATGTATCTTGATTATTTATTTTTTTTCAGAAATATTAATTATCATTTATTATGAGGTGCAAGTTGTGGTTGCATATAAGGAAGTATGGAAGCAGAGGCAGTCAAGAAAGAAAATTCTATGAATGCTTTACCAATCAGCTGGAGACATTTCGGTCCATTTATTGTGAACCATTGTCAGTCCAATGGACTGGGGATGGTTCACAATAAATGGACCGAAACGTCTCCAGCTGATTGCTAAAGCATTCAGAGAATTTTCTTTCTTGTCTTCCATACTTCCTTTACTATCATTTATTATAACATTTTAATCATCTTGGAATACTAGAACTACCATAATGATTTTGGTAGTATTGAATTTGGATTAATAATTATTGAGCTCAAATTCCTTCCTCTATCAAATTTTATATAAATTGAACAAAGCTTTCATAGTTTAACCTGAAACGATTTATATATTTTGTTCCAAAACGAAACAAACGAAATTTGTTTTTTAAATGTAGACTATATATATATTTCCTTTTTCTACTGTTCATTTATCGTAGGGTTTCAAAAAGACCCGGGCCCGGGTATTTATCCCTCCTAATTTCCCTGTCGCTTGTTAAAATCTAATACTTTTGTTTATTCATCACAGAGAAATATATATATATATATATATATATATATACATTTTAAAAATTTCTAGAGCTAGTATCATCTGCTCTAATCGAAATAAAACTCGCAATAAATGAAACGTTTCTACTTTAATTAAACATTTATTTTTCTTTTGATGTAACACCTGTATGTAATATACTATTCAAGCTTTACTTGTAGTTTTTTTTCTGGTGTTTTGAGAAGAATGGAGCTCTGGAGAGGAGAATTGTTTAATTATAAGAATACTTGTTCAGGTTTACGAGTGGATGCATCCCTTTTCGTTTCACCTTCATCGGAACCTTTATCTAGATTTATTAAAAAAATATTTATTACATTGTATTATAATAATAATGATATTTACTTTTTTTTATTATCAATGTACATACCTCTTACATCGGATATATTTATAAAAAATATTTTTATAACTTATTTAAAATCTTTTATAAAATAACTAATTAAAATAACTAGATTTAATTTATAGTGAATTTATGACTCCAAAACATTTTTTAAATAAATATAAATTTTTATAAACAACAAAAGAACAATTTTTTTATAGAAACACCAAAGATTTTAATAACGAAATATATATATACATTAGAACAATTGATGTAAGAGGTATGTAGATTGATAATAAAAAACAAAACAGTAAATATCATTATTATTATAATACATTGGAATAAATATTAAGCTTTCGAAATGGCCGAAACGAAAAGGGATGCATCCATTCGTTAACCTGAACAAGTATTGTCTTTTAATTAAATAATTCTCATCTCCAGCTCTCCATTTTGCTCAAAACACCAGAAAAAAACTACAAGTAAAGCTAGAATAGTTTAATTAAATCTTGATATTTCACTGACTCAATACGTTTATAAATTTTTACTTTTTACATTTAATTATATTTCTTAACTAGTTAATAATAAAATTCTTTTTTTAGATCCTGCAAGAACTTAATAAAAAAGAGCCAGGAATCAAATTATTATATCTCACTCCAGAAAAAATTTCTTCTTCAACTAGTATTTTAGACACGTTCAGAAATCTTAACCAACGTAAACTTTTAAGTCGAATTGTTATAGATGAAGCTCATTGTGTATCACATTGGGGCCATGACTTTAGACCAGATTATAAAAAACTTGGCCAGTTCAGGTAATAATTATTTTTTTTTTCAAATAAAGGCAATAAATATGAAATTATTCATCTAATGCCTCGGAATATCTTATTTTTATATCTTAAAATTATAAAAGAAGTTAACATTCGTTTCTTTATCCTTCAGGAACATGTTTCCTGATGTGCCCATCATGGCTTTAACCGCTACAGCTACTCCAAGAGTCCGAATTGATGTAGTACACACTCTGGCAATGAAAGATCCAAAATGGTTTATATCCAGTTTTAATCGACCAAATCTTCGATATGAAATTGTTGAAAAAAAAGGAAAGAGTTCATTAAATGATTTACTTTTATTAATCAAAAAACAATATAGCAATAAATCTGGAATCGTGTATTGTCTTTCACGAAAAGAAACTGATGAAGTAGCAGATAGATTAAAAAATGGAGGCATTTTGGCAGAAGCTTATCATGCTGGTCAATCAGATACATGGCGAAATACAGTTTTAAAAAATTGGTTATTAGATAAAGTACATGTAGTCGTTGCGACAATAGCCTTTGGCATGGGAATTGATAAACACGATGTTCGTTATGTTATCCATTATTCTCTTCCTAAATCGATCGAAGGATTTTATCAGGTTGGTATATAATAATTTATAATGGAAATTAAATTGAGCATGACTAAGATTCCTTAGCCTTGCTCTTGGTTCATTGTAATAGTTGACTTCCTATAAATTATTAAATTTCTTTGAATTTTTTTAGGAATCTGGCCGTGCTGGTCGAGATGGAAAAAACTCGGATTGCATTCTGTTTTATAGTTATGCAGATATGGTGAGATTGCGTCGTATTATTGACACTCCAGAACATAAACACACTCTAAAGATTCATATGGATAACTTATATCGAATCGTTCATTTTTGTGAAGATAAATTAGAATGTAGACGTGTGGGACAATTGAATTACTTTGGAGAAATTTATAATCCACGGGAATGTATAAAAAACAGAGAAACGGCTTGCGATAATTGTCTACAGAGAAATTCTTTTAAGAATATTGATATCACCGCTGTATCGAAACGTATTGTTAAAGCTACAATTCAACATTGTCAACCATCTTTTAGTAATTTCACGGCTAAACAATTTGCCGATATTCTAAAAGGATCTGAAAATCAAAAGGTAATAATTTTTATACCATTGGATCACAAATAATTTTGGGGGGAATATGTCCGAAACTACTGAGGCATTTTAAAGTATTTTTTTATGCAATTTTTTTAAATGATTAAAATTTAAATTCGTGAGCATTTTACATAATAGAATGCTTTTTTTAAAATTACGATTAATTAAAAAATATTTTTTTTTTTTAATTTATAGAAAATACAAAAAAAAAAACGTTCTATTATGAAAATTGTAATTTTTTTCTTTTAAATCTAAAAATGTACAAATCATTTAATATCCAACCTATAATAATTAAATATAAATGGCGACGAAGTCACAAATAAATTTTGTATTTATTTAAAAATTAACGTCCAAATAGTTCAGCACTCTTGCAAAAGATGGCAGGGTAGTTTAACAGCCGGCATTATCAGATCACTTATAAGCCTATATTTATATATTTTTATGCTGTTATAAATGATATATAATAATATTTATAAATATATTCATTATTATAAGATCAACGAAAATCAAACAAATGCATGAGATTATATATAGCCCTACCATCCTGCCATGTTGTCAAATTTTCGTAATAGTTAAGCTTTTTGGCTAACACCATCTTATCGGCAAAAACATGAGAAGACCTTCCCTCCCGAAGCGAGAGTGAATTTTGAGAAAATCGAAAAAAACAATTTATATATATATAATAACAGTAAAAATGATGTTTAAAATAATAACATTTTTTAATAAATAATTTTATTTCGCAGGTTCAAAAGGGCAATTTAAGTTCTTTTGATATTTATGGCTTATTAAAAGGATGGCAACGACATGATGTTGAACGTTTACTCAGAAAATTAATACTAGAAGGTTATATTGTTGAAGAAATATCTATTTCACAATATCAAATGGCTGTAATGTATTTAAGACCTTCGCCAAAAGGTCAAACATTTTTATCAGGAAATGTTGAATTACAACTTCCTATGAAATCAGCATCTTCAACAAATACAGCATCTAATGCTACAGCAACAACATCTAAACCTAAAGACCAAAAAGACAATGAAAACGTAAAAAAAATAATTATTAAACTTTATCTAATTTCTTTAATTATAAGTTTAATATTTATATTTTAGGAACCAGAAGAATTAGCAAAATTAAAACGAGAATGTTATTCCACTTTAATGGATCTTTGTATGGATATTGCTCAAAATCTTGGGGCGAGTGTTTCTTCAATTATGCAACGCGAAGCCCTTCAACAAATGTCTCAAATTTTGCCAGTAGATTCAGAACAAATGCTTCAAATTCCACATGTCACAAGAGCGAATTTTGTAAAATACGGACAATTATTATTAGACATCACAAAGAATTATGCCAAACTATATCGAGGTGATTCATTTATTATTATTAATCTATCTATCTTCTAACTCTAAATACATGAATATTAGGGTGTTTATTTTGAAACGAACCATTTTTTTTTCGCGGACGCACTGAAATATTGTTCCAAACACCGAAAAAAAATTCCATGGAAGTTTCAGCCCTTAATTTTAATTTTAAGTACTTCCTCTCGATCATTGAATTTTTCCCATTTAAATGACATGTAAATCAAGGTATTTTTTTAAAAGTGTTATACCTTAATTCGGTTTTAACCGCCGAAACCAGGATTTTTGGCAGAAACTGGCGGAAACCGTAAACGAAACCGAATATTCGGTCGGTTCCTAGTATATATATTTGTTCTATAGAAATCCACAATTTTCAATTAATCTTTTTTATTTAAATTAAGTACACCTATATTATTTGAAACGGTGAGTAACGGAGTAATAATTTGAATCTCTGAAATCTTTTGGGAAATGAATTATAATCAAATTTCTTCATTATCAGAACACAAATCTATTATTTTCCTTTTGGTAGCTTCATGATTTATGGCTCTGATCTTTTAAACAGTCATAAATAGACCCTACTGTTCCCAGTCAGTACTCACCTGAACTCAAGATCACACATATAGAGCACACTTGCAATGGAACAAGAAATATCCTAAATTGCTAATAAACTTGCCCTCCGAGTATTTCAGATATTGAAGAAATTTGATAATTAATTTCTAGTAGATAATAAAATAAATTTTTTTATTTTGGACTTGGACTTTGAAATTTTAGATAAATTTAAATAAATGCTGTTTAAATACTTTTAAATGAGAAATTGTATATACGTATATACATATAGTGCGTCATTGAAAACGTAACATTTTGTTTCTTCTTAAGAAGACCTGTTCTAATCTACCTTAATGAAACTCTAATTTAAGAAATATTTAATATGAAATAGCTTATACATTTCTAAGTAAATTTAACACAAATACAAATCATTTAAAAAAATTTAATACAATTTAAATAAAATATGTCGATTTTCAATTCGAGGGGCAAATCAACTAATCTCGATATGTTTGATATTAATCATAAATTTCGTTTTTATAAGAATGTGTACAACTTTCTCTTACCGAAGAGTCAGAGAAAGTTGTGTGCTGTGCGCCGGTCACACCAGATTTTTATATTTCTTTACACTATAAAAAATATTTTTCTTTTTGCTTGTTAACAGAGGAAAAAGAGCGATTAGAAGCAATACATTGTTTTGAAGAAGAACCTGATTGGGATGATAGGAAAATAAATGACCGAACAGAAATCGTTTCTACTTATTTTGATGGCAATTCAAATCCTTCTCCTAAAGGATTTGCAAGTTCATCAAGAGGACGTTTCCGGCCAACAAGAAAAAGAAAAGCTACCACAACAAATAAAACAACGAAAAAAGCAAAAGCAACAACCTCTCTTGGTTTAATGTCTCGACCAAAAAAATAATATATCTATTTAAAAAAATTCACTTTATTTGGTCTGTTTCAATGTTCAATTTTGTATTTGGCGCTCTTTTTTCAATCAATGTTTGTTTACTTTTTATTGCTTAGTTACGAGTTAAAAATTCCATTTGTACTTTAAAAAAAAACTATTTCACAATTGTAAAATTTTTCAATTTAATAAATGAAAATGAATAACTTAACTTTATATGACTTTTCTTTAAACGAAACAGAAAAGAATTTAAATAATTCAATAAAAGAGAAAACGTTATTATTTATTGGCAGCAAAAGTGTTGTTAGTTATTTTTTATATAAAATATAAACATTACTAAATCTATTTGATTTTTGTTTTTTTGTTTTAAGGGCAAATCATCATTAATTTATACCCTTTTGCAAAACGATGGAAAAATTAAGGAATCATTGGCTTTAGAGTATACTTTTTGTCGACCATCACCTAAAAATATGGTAATCTATTAAAATTATTATTAAGTATATAAAATTTAGTTTCAAAATTCCAAAGCCAGCCAGACAGACAGACGACTATTAGTCAATTATATATAGAGATTATTGATATTTTTTTCATTTTAGATTAAAGATATTTGTCACATTTGGGAACTCGGAGGAGGATTGTCTTATTTAAATCTTTTAAATATTCCTCTTACCGCATCAACAACAAATCTCGAAGAATTAACTATAATATTAATGCTTGATTTATCTGATTTAAATCATTTATGGTTTACTATGGAAACTTTGCTTGATTCTATCAAAAAACTTCTTACAATACATCATTCAAATCAAATTAAAGATTTGGAAAATAAAGTTTGGGAAAGAATTGGCCAATACAACCAAGTAAGTTATAATATTTTATCACTCAGGGGCTCACTTCTAGTGAGTACGTGGATGGCGACCACGAGTTACCCGAGCTAAGGCTGACATTTCTTCCTTTCCTTTCTGTCAGTCTATTCAAGGGCGGATCCAGAGGTGTTTCTCGGGGGGGGGGGGGGTAATCTGGTGTGACTCGTCGCACAGCACACTATTTTTTTTTTAATTTCGGTAATTTAAAAGCGCATTCTGTACTTGTTTGCCAGAATATAAATACACATCAAATTTTTAAGTATTAATTTTATAAATTTTACATTAAAAATAAATTTTTTTGCGAAAAAAAGGTATTTTTTTCGAATCTCGGGGGGGGATTACCCCCTTTACCCCCCCCCCCCCCTTGTATCCGCCCTTGAGTCTATTTATGGACTAAGAAGAAATTTACCCCCACTTAAAGGGATAATAATTTAATTAAAATCATTTTTTTTAGGATAAACAATTTCTAAATCCATTTCCTTTAAAACTAATTATTTTTGGAGGAAAATATGACTTATTTAAAGTATGTAACCAAATTAATATCAGATTATAATGAATATATATATATGTTAATTTTGTTTCTTATTTTGTAGGATATTGATGCAAATAAAAAGAAAATCATTTGTAAAACTTTACGATGTGTAGCGCACATTTATGGAGCTTCTTTGCAATTTTATAGTTCGCAGGATTCAAGTTTAATTCGTAAAGCGAAAGATCTTTTATATCACCAAACTTTCGATGGTATTACAGGGTAATTAATTTTATGATTAAAATAATTTAAAAAAATAAAAAAAACATACTATTTAACTACATTATTATACTGTATAATTCATGCATTTCTTATTGAAATTATTTTACAAGAAAAATTCTTTTCTTGAGAAATAATCGATGGCTGAATGATAATTAACAGGAACAGGTGAATGCAGGCAGCCAGCATGAAATAAAAAACTATTTAAATATCGTCGACGTTTCAGGAACGCATCTCTCTCATATTCAGGACGATAAATTGTTAATGTTGCTTAGGTTGATGCATTTCGGTTCATACAAAAAAAAAAATTTGCATATACTTATATATTCCTATTCTTATATATAAATGCATCAATCTAAGAAACATTAACATTTTATCGTCCTGAAGTTGCGTTCCCGAAAAGTCAACGATATTTAAATAGTTTTTTACTTTCATGCTGGCTGCCTACATTCACCTGTTCCTGTTTAAATAGTTTTACTTTTTCCCAATTTCTCATTAATTACTGCCATCATAAATGATAATCTCTTCTTTTTAGGAATATAATATGTCAAGATTATAATCAACCTCTTGTTATTCCTGCGGGTTTTGATTCCTTATTAAGTATTGACAGTGAAATAAATATTGAAAATACCAACCCTGAAACATTTCTAAATAAATGGAAAGATACTTTAAGTTTTCATTTTTCTCAACAAATAATTGAAAATACTATTGAACAAGAAGATCCTTCAGAACATACCACTTTTAAAGAAAAAGAAATAGATCTATTAAGGAATCAAAAGAAAGTTGCTGCTATGAATTATTTAATGAAAACTTCGTCTTGAAATTATATTAGCGCCTTAATTGGTGTGAAATATTAGTTATTTTGTTATTTTTATTGTTTGGATATACACCACTTCAGGGAGTTCAAATAAGAAGGCACCCTCACATTTTAACTCAGTTCTGAATATGGGTGACACATAGACATCGATACAGTCAAATAAAATATACAGGGCGTAATTCGTTGATTTATATCAACTTCACGGCCTAGATTACAGTGCCTTCTTTGTGCCTTGATTACAAACATAACTGACATGGAAGCATAAGTTCTGTCTATTCTGCATTCAGAATTTAAATATATATATATATATATATATACTCAACACAAAAAATCTGGTGTGATAAGCACATTACACAACTTTCTCTTGCCGAAGGGGAAGAGAAAGTTGTGTGCTGTGGGACCAGTCATACCAGATTTTTATAATTGGAAAAAGGGTGGGGGAGAATGCAACCCCCCCCCGGCTATTGTTCTTGTTTTTTGTTTTTTTTTTACTATTAATACTACATTTATCCGCACCCCCGAGATTTTCTTTCAACTTTTTTTGAAATATAGTTTTACTCTGGAATTACATAGTATATATTAAATGAATTATAGAAAAAAATAAAATATTGAATATTAAATTAATTATTTCTCTTGCTCAGGGGCCCACATGTTGTGGGTACGTGGATGGCGACCACGAGCTGCCCGAGCTGGGACAGACAGTCCTTCAGTTCTCTGTATGTCTGTCTCTCCTTTCCTCTTTTCAACAGGCGTCAGACGACTGGCCGGCCTGTTCTATTTCTTCCGGTCGCAAAAACGCATTGAAGCGAAATAGTGAGGTCCGCCGACCCCGCATCCCGGGAAAAAGGCGAGGACAGAAGAAGAAGAAGAAGAAATTAATTATTTCTCTATATATACCTATTTCATTATTACCAACCATAACTGAACCTACGATTAAAAATTTTAGTCTCGGCGAGCCAGGTAAAAAAAAAACTCAAGTTCTCAAGTAATTGGTCATTTGTTAATAAATTCCTGGACCAATGATTTAATTGATCATATTTGAATAATTGAAACTGTTTCTTTATATATAATTTTTATTGTAGAATATCATCACTTGCATTAGAAGATCTTAAGCTTATTGTACATTCAAATGAATTTTGAAATATGGAAATGTCTTTTTCCCTTTGAATCAAGATCTGAAAAACTTTTTAATGTAAAGAATCAATATTAACCCACACAGATTAGAAACAGTCGACTGGTCTAAATTTGCTAACCATCTTTAACTGGGAGTATCCTCGCCGAAATTACTCAGCAAGAGTCTGGATGGGTCTTATTATTTATTTGACTGCTCAGAAAGAGATCATACTATCATACTTGAGCGCGAAATTTTTTAAAATAAAAAGCTACTACAAGTGCTTCCATCTATGACGTCTACCAAGGTTATATTTATCTAATTTGAATGTATGGATTAAAAAAAAAATGTCAAATCATTTTAATTCTATCGTAACGAAAATATATCTTTGAACTTTGACCCAACAATAACATTCTATTATTTCTTACTTTATATATAAAATAAAAATTAAAAAAGAGAAGAAAACACGTTGAAATGTTTAAGGTAGTACAAAATTATCTTATTAAATCAATTTCCCTAAGTTAAGATTAAAAAGTGAATAATTAATATTTACTGATTCAACCACCGAAAAAGATAAGTATCGCCGGGAGTCGAATCAAAGACCTGAACTATTTTTTGACTGTTTTAATTAGTAACTATTAATTATATGAATTTTCTATACCTGTCTCTACGTGAATTCTTATTTGTTATAAATGTGATTATCCTCACAAAACCGACGATCTATCATATATATATATCTAGATATATATAATGGACATAAAGAAAATCATATAAATTGCAAGCAGATGTCAATATCCTATAGTATGAACAATGAACCTATAAAACTAAACATTTAGGAAGATTTTGGTGAATTCTTTGACGAGGAGCTTATTTTCACTTCACCAAACGTTAATATTTAATTTAGAATTTATAATAACATGTTCAAAAATATAATTAAGTATCATAGACCAGTCAATTTTGTCTTTTACAGAATAGCATTATATATATATGCCATATTCACATACACATATATATATAGTAGAAAAAATAAAAGGCCAAGCAGCTATGTTTATTTCTTTATTAAAGAACCCACGTTCGGTCGACTATGCGACCATCTTCATATTGACTTTGGCTCTGAATGCATTATACCTGATAGTTCGTAATGAATTTTATGAAATGTCTGTCAAAGAACGTAAGAGGTTTTCCTGTTGACTGAACCATTGCCATGAAGATGGTCGCATAGTCAATCGAAACGTCGCTGTGGGTTCTTTAATAAAGAAATAAACATAGCTGCTTGGCCTTTTATTTTTTCTTCTACATATTGATTCAGCTATTCACTTCGCTAACACATATATATATATATATTATATATATACGAGGGTTGTATTTTAACTAAGGGCCGTTTTGTTATAAAGAAACGAACATCATTATTTATTTTTATTTACAGAAAGAAATCTGCCCATTTCACAGGAAATTAATCCTAATGAAGAAAAATGGCTCTGAGTAAAAAAAATACAATAAATTATTTCCCCCCCCCCCCCGAAATTTTTTTTTTCCCCCCCCCCACATTTTTTTCACACCATTTCCCCCGGGGGGGTGGGCGAACGCGATAATTTTCTTCCCCCCCCCCTAATATTCAATTTGTGTGTGCAGCTACTTTTCATCCCGATAGGAATTAATTAGAAACAATTTAGAAGTTGTCCTCTGATTGGGTTCTTCGAAATATTTTATTCTAATTTATTTACATTTTATTGTTGATTGTGATTACTTTGTATTTGTTTTTCTCACATTTTAAATGGATAAAAATCCTTTAATTTGAGTAGATAAATAAAAATCAACTAGATAATTAATAGGAGAGTTGGGGCTAGGTAAAATTATCAAATCACTTATGTAAACTAATTTTACTAAACTTTTTTTTTTAGAATGCTGTTGGCTTAGTAACGGGAGGCGCTTCTGGTCTCGGAAGAGCTACAGTTGAACGAATAGTCAAGAATGGAGGTCGCGTAGTTTTATGCGATTTGCCTAATTCTAAAGGTTCAAATGTAGCCTCAGAGTTGGGTTCAGATAAAGTGATTTTTGCACCCACCGATGTAAGTCTCTTCAGTATTTTCAAAAGAATATATTATAATGTATAATAAATTTTACTTACTTTTTTTAGGTAACTTCTGAAAAAGATGTTGAAACAGCTGTTCAAATTGCTAAAGAAAAATTTGGACGTTTAAATATTGCAGTAAATTGCGCCGGCATTGGAGTAGCTTTCAAAGTTTATAATTTCAATAAAAACCTTCCTCATAAATTGGAGGACTTCATTAATGTTTTAATGGTATTTTATTTAATTTTTAATATAGAGTTGCATAAAAAAAAGAGTTATACTTAAGAAATATGTAGATTTTTTGAAGGAATTTTTTGGGATTTCATTGCTTTTAATTTGAGTAAAAATATTCAAATCCTGTTTACATTCTTTCTAAAATATTAGTTTTAAATTTTGACTACTTGAAATAAACTATAATTGAATAATGTAAGCAATATCATTTATATATATAAAGGGTTGAGATTGATAAAGATCATCGCCTCCGTTTGATCAATTTATATATTTTTCTTTTAGGTAAATGCGGTAGGATCATTTAATGTGATTCGATTATCAGTTGGATTAATTGGACAAAACCCACCAGATGTTGACGGACAACGAGGAGTCGTGATTAATACCGCAAGTGTAGCTGCTTTTGATGGTCAAATGGGACAAGCTGCTTATTCTGCAAGTAAAGGCGCAATTGTTGGCATGACTTTGCCTCTAGCACGAGATCTCGCTTCACAGGGTATCCGAGTGGTCACTATTGCACCTGGTAAGTTACAGTGTTTAATCTAATTTGCCTCCTAGCCTCCTATATCTATTGGGGCGAAATACCTTTTATTCTATTGGTAAACGTTAAGGTTTATTACGAAAATTTGCCAAGAGATGTCTGAATGGGATGGTAGGCTGGCCGAAGAACAGGCCCTGAACCGGAATTCTTTGGGATAATCGGTTACAAAAGAAAATATATATACAAACGTGCTCACAGTTTTTTTTTTTTTAATATTTATATTTTAAAAAAATGTGAATGAAAATATGAGATGATCCTCTGAACAAATATATATATATATATATATATTCTGGAAGGTTTCCACGACAGGATGTATGCGAAGATAAGTTTTATATATCAATATATATATATATATATATATATATATACTGCTCCGTAAAAAAAAGTGGCGCACTTTGTTTTTTTCTGAAAAAGACATATTTTAATCCAACTTAATGATACTGTAATTTATTAAACATTTAATATGAAAATTTTTAAGGTCTCTTTTGGCATCTAGACCATTTAGATCCCATCCTTATTTATTTCAAATGATTTGCAGTCAATTCAGCAATGATGAAATAACTTATGCATTTCTAAGTAAATATAACACAAATCCATATCACTTTAATAAATAATTACAATTCAAATAAAACAAAGACAAAAATGTGAAAAAAATTTTTTATTAACGCCAAATTCTTAAAATTTTAATACAGTAATCTTTAAATTTCTGTTTTTCTTTTTATTAGGAATTCTTTTAAAAACAAAATTTTAAATTAATATCCTGCTAAACTTGTCGGAATTATATTGTTTTGTCTCACAAATTCTTTAAATTTGATTAAATGATTTGAATTTGTGCTAAATTTACTTAGAAAATTAGAATAGGTCTTCTTAAAGAAGAAACAAAATGCGCCACTTTTTGTGCGTGGCAGTGTATATTTTTGGGAGAAGGGGATCTGCCTACCCCCTCCCCCGAAAAAACACCTACTCTTCTTAACTGAATATTTTAGTTATTTAACTCAAAAATAATTATTTTATACAATAATACGATATCGAGAATGATTTTTGATCATAAGTGAGATGCAATATTTTATTTTCACTTACATAACATATACTATTTGACCGCTCCGATCTACTTATTTTTTTAATAAAATTCATTTTTCTCTGTATTATTTTTTACAGGTCTTTTTAATACCCCACTTCTACAAGGATTACCCGACAAAGTAAAATCATTTTTAGCAAAATCAATTCCGTTTCCGCAACGGTTAGGAAATCCAGATGAATATGCACAACTCGTTGAGTCCGTAGTTGAAAATCCACTTTTAAATGGAGAAGTAATCCGATTGGATGGTGCTCTACGAATGCAGCCATAAATCAAACTATTATTTTTTGTATTTTTTTAATATCAATATTATATAGTCGCAAGAATTTTAGTTAAAAAATAAGAATGAATTATTATGAAATAAAATTATTTTTCTTAAAAAATATATATCATATTATCTATTGACTTTCTTACAGCACATAGGCCCTACATAAATAGATATCCATTGGATGCTCATAAGACAATCATAAAATCCATATAAACGCTTTGGTTATCGACTGGATATAGGTGGAAACTATTACAATTAAGAATATTTCTTCAAAATTCATTTAGCATTTTTTGAATAATAAGAATAATTAATTTTTCTATAATATGCCCTCCCCATTCCAAATAAAAGTCCACCCCTTTGGTACTCGAGATGTATTCCCTGCTCGTACCTTAAATACTGGCCTTTATTTTTCCTGCATTTAATTAAAAAAATATTTTATTTAAATATTAAAATTAATTAATAATTTATTTATACTAAAATCTGCATCTATATGAATTTTAAAAAGTAGTTGAACCAATCGACAAGTAATTGAACAAATCCTTGGGCAGTGGGTGTAATTAACAAATAAAAATTATTTCTTTCTTACAATTAAAAAGATATATTTTATTTAAATAGTAAAATAAATTAATATTTAATATTTTATTTGGAATTTCAAGTGTTATGATTTTTTATGTTTATTTCAAATTTCAACAAGTACTTGAACCAACTTTTAACTGAGAACTCGTCTCTGGTTTCCCTACTTCTCTGACTTGCTCTTACCTGTATAAGTATTTTCTAATCTGTCACTTGTCAACATCAACTTTCGATTATCTTAATATTAAAAGGTATTTATTATTTATTTTGATTTCTTTCTTTTTGTTTTAATTATAAATTTTCCACTAATTTGATTTGTAAATTAAAATAAATATAAAGATTATCGTTGAATGTCATTTGCTCTCTTTAGGTTATGATTCACTTTTATTTTCAATTTTAATTCATATTTTCGCTTTTTTAAAACTATTTCTGATTTTATTAATACATTAAAAATGGGATAAGTGATTTTGTGAATAATAAATTTTAATTGTTTATTATTATTTTTATCATATTTTGTAAATGAGTTGCATTCCCTTCACAGGAATTGATGATAAACATTTATATTTTTTTTTAATTATTTATTTTAAATTTGGGCTTTCAATTTAAGATAATACCCCAACTCTAGATTGCATGACTTTTATTTTTTTTTATTTGTATTAATTATTTTTACCTTCTCTTTCTGTTATTTGCACAATTCCGATCATTTCTATTTTCTATTTTATTTTCTTCACTTTTCATTTTTTTTTTTTTAATTTCAAACCAATAAAAGGGATAAAAGAGTTGATCTAATAATTTAAATATAATATTTTAATAGAATTTTTATTTTCTATATAGGCCTATATAATATAAATATAGGCATATATATATATATATATAAAAAATGACATCTATTTTTAATCTAATATTTTATTTTTTGTTTTAGGATTTTTCATTTCTACAGCACCATAAAAAAAACGGAAATTGGAAGTCTTTAATAACAAGAAATTAATAAACTTCAAGATTATATTTTCAAATGTAAGTAAGTAATCACTCTATTTGTTTTCTCATGTGATCATTTCATTGTTTTTATCAAAGAAAATGAAAATCTTTATTTGAATTCTCTTCTTCTTTTTAAGAACCAAAAGTTTCCATTAATGTTTATTTTAGAAAAAAAAAATGAAATAACCATATGAGAAATGCTTAAATATCGTTTCTTTCGATACTTTATAAATTAAAAAAAAAAACTCATGCTCAATTTATTTTTAGATGATTAAAGCCTATTTCGTAAATAGTTAATGATCTTCCCTTAAAATTGAAGAGGATGAATAGAAAACTCAGATAATCTTTATCTGTCGAGGCCATAATCTTTATTTCATTTAATTAATTATTACTTGAATTTTAGATTTTCGAAGGACATCTTAACTACTCTTGATTGCCTGCTCTTGTAAAGGAGAACTAAAATTAGATATATAATGAATGTCATATTCATTATATATCTAATGTCAGAATGAATTGAAAGAAAAATTCTTATAATAATAGATAGAAAAGACTGAAAAAGGATAATTTTTCAGGCATGATTATTTGCCTATGTCGACAGTATAAATTAAAGATTAACTGATAGGCTCTACATTTCCGAAAAGGAAAATGCAGAGAATCTAAGACTACAGGAGATCAGAAGGCAATTTATTTATTTATTTAATAGATCACGGGTCAAGCCCAATTTACATAGTTTATATATTGAAACAAATACATTTAATAAACAAAGACAAGGTAAAAGACACCAATCCCCATCAAGTGTTCATACCCGGCCCAGAATAGTTTTGGTGAATTTTTAAATTTTTTATGTTCCTTATTGTGGAAGTAAATATGTCCAGGTGATTGCAGCACTGATTCGATTCCCCTAGCCAAAGGGACATTATAGACATAATTTCTTTGACATACAGCCTCGTGGAGGATGTCCAAACTTCTGGTATTGCAGGCTGGTACCTTGAAATTAATCAGTTTGAGTAGTTCAGGGCAATTAAAACTTAATAAAATCTTGTGCAGAGTGATCAGGTCATTCCCTTATTATCAAGGGATTACTAAAGAATTTAAAAAGTTGAATTAAATAATAATTATTTTTTTTTTAATTTCAGATGCTTGGTTTCTACTCAAATCGAACCCACCTTTGAAGAGCAACGTCAAAGGACGATCAAACATTAAGAGGATCCTCTGCCGAACTAAAATCCATCAATGCAGCAAATGCTCGAAACACAAGAGAGGCCCTCGTCAATCCAACATCCCTAAGCAATTAAGATTAAGAATAACAGAGCTTGTCTTTTTTTATCTACCATGACTTGCCACTTTTGGTCATTCGCTCCTTCAAAAAGACGTAATAAGAACTGACTACATCTCATTTGCTTTCTTGAAACTGTGAAATTTTTATACAAATTATAAGGTAATATAATATCTATTTTTTTTATTCTAAGATTCTAATATTAAATAAATATTAATTTAATTTTAGATACGATTATATGAGGTGATTAAGTTAAAAGTGACAACAAAATGACATCCTATCATCAAATAAAATATTTTTTTATATATATATATATAAGGTAATATTGGTTTAATAATTATCTTTATTTTTGATTTAATACAATTTAATGAAATTACAGATTTCATTTGCATAAAAAGAAAAAGCAGAGAGAACGGCGTAACAGCATACAATAGAAAATCTCAAAATTTATTTAATCTATTTTCTTAGTACAAAAGTTTATATATATTATTTTTTTTATATATATATATATACATTTTTCGGAAACTTTTGCTTAAATAAATAAAAGATTCATTTATAAATGAGATATAGTCTATTGATTATTTAAAAAGATCATTAGAATAATATTATTAAAATACTTTTCTAATTAATATGCTAATGTTTATTATTTTTATTTTGTTTTCAGTTTCTCCGGTTGACATCTACCAACAAGTCAAGTAAATATCTTTGATGAAGGGAAAAGGAATTTCTGGTTTTTCTTTTCTTAAAAGAAGCAAACTGGCAGTCGGGGACTCACAAGATTAAGGGAGAGGTGAGAGAATATTTTTCTCCTTATTTTCTATTCTTGCTCTCTTTTAATTAATCTTTTAATTGATACAATTTATAGTATAGGTAATCGATCATTTGAATAAATTAGTAAAGTTCAATAAATACCTATCCCACTTCGGACTAAACAAATCATAGGAGTTTTTAACAAGTTTTTGCGACTATGTTTATTTGTTGGCCCCTAGAAATCGAATTCGGGATTTCCAGCCCTTCGTTTTGCTTCCCTTTGCCCCAGGGCCAGACCCTCGACCAACACCAACAAATACTTGTATGCATTCCAATTTACTTACATAAAAATAAAAAATATAGTAATGTTGTATTTGCATATTCCAAAATATCAACATAATTTTTTTATAACTTCCGCAAAGATACTTTATTCTTATTTTATAATGTATTATTAATATTAATTACGAGTTGGGCTAATTATGAATAATTGATAATCTCTTCATCCTTTCTTTGAATCGTATTTATTAATTAGTAGAGAGTTTAGGATTTGGGAATCAGGAATTGATTTTTTATAAATAACATTTTCTAATTAAAAATTGAAATCACTTTTATTTATCAACAGTAATTAGGCTACATCATTTTTAACATTAATTATAATAATTTATTTTTTGTTTGCAGATATTCGCAATTTCGAATGGATCAAGGACTGACTATTTGCCAGAGTCTTCATGTCATTAATCCAGATGAACTCTACGTGATTTCTAGTTAAGTTTGTGAGTTTATATTTTTTGATATTATTGAACGAGGGTGGCCTGAAGTTTCCGACCTTACAAAGCAAGATACAATAATTTAATTTTTCTACATAGTCTCCTTGCAAGTCTAAAAACTTCTCACAGCGATGCTCCCATCTCGTTACCCGTCGAAATAGTACTCGGCGCGTCTTTCTATTCCAAATCATGCTGCCATCTTCATGTGGTTTGAGTTCGGAAACTTTTCAGACCACCCTCGTCCACGTATATGTCACAGAAAAGGAAAGTTAAAAAAAAAGAGCATCTTATAAATAGCTTTTAATCAGATATCAAATTTTCAGATGTTTCTTTTTCTTATTTGTTTTGAATGGATTCCAATTTACTTGCATAAAAAGAAAAATATAGTCATCTATGAATTGTTTAAACACAGTGCCCAAAGAACTGTGGCCATATATATATATATATATATATTATATATATATATATATATATTTAGACTGCGCGTCAAAAAAAAAAACATAACACTTTTTAAATAGCTTTAAAATCAGACTAAATTTTGAGATTTTTGTGATTATCGGTTCAGATTTTGAAATAACCCCTCTTTCTTTGATTTCTTGCTCATAACTCCTACAAAAATGGTCCGATTTCCAACTTTTTTTTTTTTATTTTTGTTTTTTTGTCTAGTTTTCAAGAAAAAATACAATTAATTTTTTTTAAATAATTTTTCTGTGTCATTTTCAAATTTCAAAATTTTAGTCATTTTCTGAAAATCATACTTAGTTTAATTTTCCTGATAATTTTTGGTAATATGAACTGATTATCAAAAAAATCTCAAAATTTACCAGGAGAGGTTTTTTTTTTAAGGGGTACTAAAAATATCGTTCAATTTGGCGTGGAATCCATGGAGATATGGGGGGGGGCTCTTTTAAAGAAGCAAATAAGTAAGGAGGTAATTGGGGAGAGGGGGGGGGGGGTTTGTGAACGGGGGGGGGGGTGGTAGTTTGGGGGGGTAATTGGGGGGTGAGTAATGAGCTTTAATATATTTTAAAAAACCTGAGGAAGGGTTGTTTGAGGAGAAGAGACCAGTGCATGTTATTAAATCACCAAATAAATCCGCAGGGAGAGGAGGACGACCGCCCCCCAAAACACCCCCCCACCACCAAACCCTAAAATGGCCCCCGCCAACCCAAACCCTCCCAAAAGGCGAAAGGAAAAGGGGAACGAATCCCACAACCCAAGCCCACCCACCCCCCAAAAAGTTTTCCTCCCCAAACACGGGCGGGGAAACCAACAAGAACATATATATATATATATATATATATATAATAGTATTTCTTTATCTAACTTAAGAAGAAACATCTCAATATTTGAATTATGATTAAATAACTAAAGGCAATTAATTGATGCTCTCAAGAACAGAGAAGACATCAAGATACGATCAGACATTTCGTTGTAGATGGTCTGCGACGAAATGTCTACTCGTGACTTGATGTCTTCACCACTTACACTATTCTTTTGCTCTCTTATTATCAAGTTGACATTATTTTGCTTTTACTCCATATTTATAATTAAGGATTCTTTATCAACAAATATATTTACTAATCTATATAATCATTATTTTTATTTTTAGTTATCGGCTTAACGACTTTCACCCTGATGACATTCAACTTTTATTCTTTACATAGATGCTGCAAACAGAAATATTCGAGGTCATCGTAGGAATTAAAATCAATGTAAGTTCAAAAGATTTATTTAATTTTTCCTGGATCTACTCTCTTGTCTTATTCTCTCTACACGTCCACATTACTAATATAAAATAAAATAAATAAATATTCCTCCCCGAATGCAGTAAGAGGCTTTGAGTTGAGTTAGAATCATGGATCAACAAAAGTGCAATCGGATGCATTTCTGAAACAAAAAGCTAAATAATTAAAATTGCGGGGGAAATAAATGAATTAAAATAAAAAAAATTGTTATTTTTTCAGGACCATCACTAACAAGGGGACCCCACGGGTGGTGGGCCAGCGATTTTTTTTAAACTCATAGGATTTGAAGATTAGTATCTGGACATCAATTTCCTAAAGCAGTTCGATGCACTCGACTTTGAAGATTTCCGAGTTCTATAAGTTTGAATAATTTTATTATATGTCAACAGTGACAGGTAGCCGAGGGGGTAAGAGCTCCAGTCTTGTAAACAAGAAGCTCCTAGTTCTATTCTTGTTGGCGACATTTTTTTTTAATTTTAATTCTAAATCTGTATATACTGAATCTCTCATATTAACATATATCGAATTGAAATACTAATTAACATATATTTTTTAAATATAAATTAACATCCTTTATTTTTAAATACCACTCGTTACTACAATTTTTCACCGTTCTGCCATATCGTTACACATCCAATTTGATATTTGAAAATATATGCAACGATTCGTTTTATTTAACTATAAGATGTTTTCAATTTTTATACCAAATTTCAATTTCTTATGCAGTAAATATTCGTGACTTGGAAGGCTTTTAACCACGGCCAACGAATTGACCCCAGAATTAGCAAGAAGAAGACGAGCTGGCTGGGCCGCCTTCGGGACTGTCCTGTCCGCGAGATACTTGAATCAACGAGAGATCGAAAATTAAGTCCATCATATTCAACTCAACTGTACTACCGACTATGCAAGTAAACATGGGCCCTAACACGGGAACATGAAAATAAAATCAAGACCATACAGGCGGGGCTGGAGAGAAGAATGATTGGGCTAACCCTGAGAACACAACGCCAACAAGGTCTCCGCAATTTAAATAAAAAAATTCCCCAATAAGAATCGAACTAGGGACATCTTGTATACAAGACTGTTGCGCTTACCCGCTCGGCTCCCTGACACTGTCGAAATTTAACGAAATTTTTCGAACTTATAGAAATCGGAAATCTTCAAAGTCGATTTTCTCGAGTGTGCATCGTACTGCTTTAGGAAATTGATGTTTAGATACTAATCTTCAAATCCTATGAGTTTAAAAGTCGGTGACCCACAACCCGTGGGGTCCCCTTGTAAGGTTAATTAAATCATTTTCCTCGCTTAGGACTTGACTACACATTCAGTAGATATATTTAAGAATATTTTGTGAGTATTTTTATTTCTTGGTTGGCCAAACGTCTCATGACGTCCGGGAATCGAACCCAGGATCGGCAGTCTATCCGGGTCATTGATGTGCTTTCCTTTGCTCCAGACAACAACTCCAACAAATACTCACAGTTCCCTTCGTTTGCAGTGGCAGAGCATTTCTCTACCACCTCTTGGTCTGATCGATTCTCGGAGATCAGGGAGGTTTGGACCCCCAAAAAATAAACATACAAAATATTGTTAAATACTCTATATCTAATGTATGATTAGTCAAGTTCGAATCGAGGTATTCATTGAATATTATTATATAGATCTCGAATATTATTTAATTAATATTAAATATTATAATCTATTAATCGAAGGAAGACACTTTAATTAGAGACGCTCATGAGAAAATAACAATTTTAATTATTTATCTTTTTATTTTCACAAATGCATCCGATTGCACATTAACTCAACTCAATATCTCTTACTACGTTCGGTGAGTGATCTACTAGGGTATTTTATTTGATAAATTGGGATTTTCATTTTAAAGCAATGGATGGGATGCAACCAAGGGAAATAATTAAATAAATTAATATTCAAATAATAAAGATTAACTATTTATTTTAAATAATATTTTTTTCTTTTTATTTTCAGAATTAAGAAGAATCTTGTCGTTAATTAAGAGAAACTTAATAATAATGCATTCTCATTTGGTGAGTTTATTTTTTAATCACTTTATTTTTTCAATAATAATTAGTAATACTAAGTAGAGAATTAAGAGATGTTATGACAATATAACAAGATGATCTAAGAGTGAGAGAAGAACAAAATTTGACTTCCAATATTATTTTATTCTTTATTTGAAAACTTGTGCTGAAGATAGAAAAAGAAATGAAATTAAAGCCTGAGCTGTTGAATAGAATATCCCTCAATTACTTTATCAAAAAAAACTTCTTTAAATATTTTATTGTAATATATATATATATAATTGACTGAAGCGATGCAAAACATCTTGGCTTTTCTGTAATTTATAATGGCAAAAATTTATTTTTGAATAATTTAAATACATTTTCTCTTTATCTCATAATTATATTTTTTTATTTCCAGATTCTCGTTTCGTCCAAGATGCACTTTTTCGTTAATCCAGGTGAACTCATCGTTACCTCGCATTGCTATTTGGTGAGTCTAATATTTTTATTGCTATATTTTTCCTAAAATATTAATAATTAGTAGACGTCATGTCTTAGTGAAAGGAATTAGAAAATCTAGTATTTTTTTGCACCAGCGGCGTAACTAGCCTTTGATGGCGGAGGGGGCGAAACTCAACTAGAGCGCCTTTTTTCATGTTTTAACATAATTTTAAAACATAATTCTTTTTTTAAAGGCAATCTATGGAAAGAATATGATAAAATCACCGTCCCTGGAGGGATGGAGTGAACAAATTACGTTCAAATATTCTAAATTTTAATTGGGAAAAGATAAGACCCACTTATAATGGATGTATTGTAAAGGGTTTGCGGGTTAAATGAAAAAATTTTTATAAAAAAATAAACTTTATTGAATATTTAAAATTCATTTATCTTAAGATAATACAATAAGTTGGGAAATAATAATTAAATATTTCTTTGTTTCAGAAGAGAGATCTTAGGAAAAAAAGGATCCATGTACCTCATCACCAGCAAATTCCTATGCAAATGGAAATTTTTTAAATAATTATGAGATGATGAAAGAAACGAAATCAAGCAAATCCCGCCCCAAGCGAGAAAAATTTATATCATATATTCAAATAATTTATTAATTTTATTCCTGTTCTTCTTTATGATGAGCTTTAAGAAATCAAATGGATTAAATAGAAATGGAATTCATGTCTTTTCCAAAAAAAGGAGAGAAGAGAAGTGAGGGGTTGGGGCTTCAAAGAAAATGCAGTTATTATTCATTAATCCAGTTGAACTCTACGTCATTTCGTGTTGTCATTTGGTGAGTATATTTTTTTCATCATTTCATTTTTACATTAATATTAATAATTAGTTGCTATCATCTAGATCAGTGCTTTTTTTACTTTTAAAGTCGTGGCTCCCTTGGAAACCAAGTCAATATCTCACGACCCCCCCCCCCCCCCCTATTTTTTTTTTTTAATTCAGATTGATTAAAAAACTTACTTTCTTAAATATATTTCTTTCTACTTTTCAGGCTCATAAGGCACAACGCAGTGGTCGGAAAATTATGAAAATGAAGAGTGAAAACTTCGCGATAATTTGTGAATCATTTGCTAGAGGAATCATATGAAGTTATTTGTCAAAAAAAACCAAGCCAATAAAACAAGATTATATCATGAAAAAAAGGAGCAGCTTATTGTGTTATTTCTGAATAGATAAAGTAAATACTTACTTTAATTTTTTTTTCCAAGTGTATTAATTTTTATTTTTTTTATTTTAGGTTTGATCAATGAACACGAGTCAACGAGGTCTCAGTGATATTCGTACCGAATAAGCAGACGTTGCAGCTCTCAGCAGAATTGAGATCATCACCCAAAATTACCTTAACAAACTTAATAACTCTCCTACTTTTACTTTTTTTCTATACCTTCTGTTTAATGCATCTTAAAATTCTATTTTT